>MU843641.1:40368-71401 GCA_030867255.1 Colletotrichum somersetense | reverse complement strand
GGGGTGAGAGAGAAGATGCAAGTTTTGTAAATGCTTGCGCGGGTGAGAGGGACCGCGTTGCTTGCGGCATGCGTGGCCCCGCGGTTAGATGGCGAGATGAGATGGGCGACAACCACGGTCTCTCGAAAGCGTCCGAGACGTGGGATGAAAAGGGCCGAATGAGAAACACCGGGACTCGGCCGCTTGCGGTCTCGGTGTCGCGGGCTTGAACCACAGACCTCTCTCTGCTCGTCGTCGTCGTCATGGCAGCACGGCATCTCCCCGGCTTCGACACGTCCGAACGAGGTGACCGGCGGGGCGGCCGAATGCAGCTGCTGATGCACGGAATGTGTTGCTTGATGTTGATAAACCGGCGGTTGGGCATTCCAGACCACCGTGAATCTCTGGCATGCATGAAGTAATGTGAATATGGAGTCAAACGCAGTCCCCCTTGCTTCTCTCCATCCTGTAGGCAGGCAATTGATGTGTGCGCGTCATTATCATCAACTCTTGGCTATCAGATTGTGCTGTGCAAAATACATAAGTCACCTCGCAGCCTCCAACCCGGATTGGCGGATTGAGAGCCCACGGTTGCTACACCCGATCACTCTGCTTGTTGGTGAAAAGCAAGATCTCACCCCAGTCCGAGCTGGCGAAGTATGGGCTTCGATTGTTAACCCTCAAAAGACGACGGAACAGCCCCTTGCTTGGCAAACGTGGCCGTGTTGGCTAGAGGGGGGGAAACGAAACGCGAATGAAGATCTGCGATATGGCGCGGTTGGACTCGTGCCTTTTCTTGTGTCGTCGCAGTCTGTGTCGCTCTAGCAGAGGCCCAGCGATATTAATCACCCTCTTAGCCCATCGGCTAACCGTTGAAGCGTTACCCAAAGTAGGCGGCTTGGCATCGCGAAGCCCTTTTCGCCTTCCAGGCACACACGGTCTGTGGGATATGTTGAATCCAAGATCGCGAAGCCCGCCCGAGTCCGGGGTAAACAACACGCCGTGCCACCGACGCCGTTGACGACGCCATGCCCGCTAGCCGAGGCTGCCACTCTGCGAGGCGCACTACTACTCCCACCACTCCGAGTCGTTGATGATATCTTTCATGGGCGAGCAGAGCCCCCCGCCGCCGCGGTCCTTGGCCCAGGGCGCATGGCACCGGCCTAGCTCTTAGGCTTTGGTGACACTGACGTTGTAATTTCGGCGTGTCGCGGTCATTAAAGATGTCGCCAGATCGAGATCGTTGCTCGTTCGCAGCTCGTAGAGGCGTATATAGATGCGGATGCAGTCTGCTGGCTTCGTCCCCCCCCCCCTCTCCCGCCGACCATTCCAAACCACCACTCACAGGCATAAACCCCTTTCTCACGTCACAAGCAACATGAGATTCCAAGGGGCAGCAGTTCTGGCTTCGCTCGCCGCTTCCGCGGCAGCCTTCCCCTCGATGACGGCACCGAAGGAGGACCTCGAGGACCTCCTGAAGCGCGAGCCGGCGCCGGAACCCCAGCTCGTCACGGGCGTGCTCGGGTCGCTGACGAACAGCATCGGCGGCCTCCTCGGGAGCGTCGCCCAGGGCGCCCTCAACCCGGACGACAGGCGTCCCGAGCCCGGCTACGAGTTCAGGGCCCCCGGCCCCGGCGACAGCAGGGGGCCGTGTCCGGGCCTGAACCTGCTCGCGAACCACGGATACCTGCCCCGCAACGGGCACGTCAACTTTGGCCAGGTCGTCGAGGCCGCCGCCCGCGGCTTCAACATGGCTCCCGACCTGGCGACGGTGTTGCTCGTCTTCGCCATCTTGGCCGACGGCGACATCGCCACCGAATCGTTCTACCTGGGGGCGGGCCCGGGAGGCGTTGGTGGGTTGAACAGACACTCCACGGTCGAGGTAAGAGGGAGCACTTCCATCAGGGCCACGATCCCGTCTGACAACACCCCCGCTCCCCTAGGCTGATATCTCCCCGAACCGTGAGGACTTTTACAACGGATGCGGCGACAACCACCACCTCTCGTCCCGGTTGTTCAAGCAGAACGTCGGCATCGTCGCCAATAGCGGAACCAAGCAGTTCGACCTGACCAACATGGCCACCCAGTACCAGCAGTCCTCCATGTTCTCCCAGAAGTACAACCCCTACCTCTACTACTTCCCCTTCCCGATGATCGTCTCGCTCGGCGCTTTCGCCTTCTACCCCCAGGTAAGTTCCCAAACCGCCGCCGACAGGGCAAACCCGACACTGACGTGCGGACCCTCCCCAGTTCTTCAGCAACGGCACGTACGGTGCCGGAGGCGTCGCCAACTACGAGTCCATCTCCTCCATCGTCGGGGCCAGGTACGACAGCCGGACCGGCGAGTTCCAGTACGTCCCGGAGACCTGGCCCGAGAACTGGTACCGCCGCGCCACGCCGTACGGCGCGGTGCAGACCGTTCTCGAGGGGTTCGGCGTCATATACCCCCGAAACCTCGTCGTGCCCGGCGCGGCCCAGCTCGGCACGGGCAATCTGAACGCCGCGACGCTGCTCTGCGACGTGTACCAGGGCGTCACGTCGGTGACGCCCCTCCTCGTCTCCGGCGACGCCGCCGAGGCGGCCGCCGCCTCGGCGTGGGCGCTCTCGAAGCTCGACCCGTACTTTGGCGGCACCGTCCTCGGGTGCTCGACCAAAGCCCTTTCGCCCGACGGCCCCGGCCTCCTGTTCCCCGGCGCGGGGAACAAGGGGGGCCCGCTGAGCCCTCCGCCGTGCGTCGCGAGGAACGTCGGCGACAACGTCTATTACAAGACGTACTTTACGACCGCCCCGGTTACGCCGGCATGTTGAGCCGCCGTTTTTGGCGTCAGCGAAAGGGGGGGTTGGTGCGTGTCTCGGATCTCGGCTTAGTGGTCCATATGCACATGTGTGGTCAATTGCATTGAGGTGTAAATTAACAGGGTAATGAGCGTTTGGGTTTTAGATCACCAGCGTCGTGAAAATCTAAATATGTACATAACGTACAGAGTATTTATTGGGCATATTGCTTTCGCCTGGTCAACAATATAACAAGTCCTACCGATTTTGTCACAAGACCCAAATGCAACGATGCGAGATTGGAATCAGAGACTCCATCAAGTGTGAAGAAAGTGGTATTATTGGACGCAGATTTCGTAACCAAGCCTCTCTTATCCGTCAGCAAGGTGACCCCAGTCCCCTGCCAAAGCTCAATCCCTCGTTGTTCTGCTGGTCGCAACATAGCACGAGCTTTTCCTCAAGAATCAAACAATAACGCGAACAATGCCGGCTGATGACATGACAATGTCTTTCTCCACTTCCCCCGCTTCTCCGCGACCCTCCATCATATATCTCATCCCTGGCGGGGAGCGGCACGAATCCTACTGTATCTCCAGGCCAAAAGATCCGCACCTATCACGGCCCAGGGGGTTCTCTCATGCAATGATACGCCAATGCCATGACCATCGTGCCTCGGTATGACCATCATCGTCCGCTATTAGGCCGCTTTTCCGGGTGCCACCACGATGACCTGCATATATAGACGATGTCGGGAAGAAGAAAACACATGTTAATGTTCCCCGTTGTGCTACGTGACTCGGCGTGAACCATTACTGCGCGAACAACCACCGTCTGTTCAACATGGGGCCCCTCTGGACCGCCACAGCTCTGCTGGCAGTCGGCGCAGTTCGAGCATACCCTAGCGGGAACTATTCAAACTCGACCAAACTGGACGTTCCACGCAACGCAGACGGCGCTTCGATACCTCACACCAACTCGTTTGCTTCCTTCTCGTTCGAGCCAGCCTTCTGGGTCGAGTTCTTCGGCAACGCGAGCACGCCGAACAACCTCACCTTCAACCTGCTCAATCGAATCCACGAACATGGCGGGCGCCCGGCCATCCGCCCCGGCGGCATCACCATGGACAGCATGGTGTTCGACTCAGAAGGCGGAGACCCGGTCCGCACCACCAGCCCCGAGGGAGGCGTCTGGCGGACGACCGTAGGCCCGGACTACTACCGCAGCTGGGACAACTTCCCCGACGGCACCAAGTTCATCTCGACGCTCAACTTTGGCAACGAGAGCTTGGATATCGCCAAGGGCCTGGCGGTCGCCTCCGTCACCTACCAGGGCGACAAGATTGCCTACTACGAGCTGGGCAACGAGCCGACAAACTACGCGCAGAGCCGCTGGAACTTCTCGACGGACGCCTACGTCGGCGAGTGGAAGGAATACACGCGCGAGATCGACGCGGCCGTCAACGCCACCGGCCTCTCCGACCTCCCCAGCGAGCGCTGGTGGGCCTCGTCGGCGACGACCGACGACTCGGGCCTGGAGGTGCGGCCCTTCGCCCTCATCCCGGCCGGCATCGACTCGGAGCGCCAGGTCGGCGTCTACTCGATCCACTCCTACGCCTTCTCCACCTGCGACCTGACCCGCGCCGCCCTCGCCACCATCCCCAACATCCTGAACCACACCGAGCTCGTCCGCTACTGCGACGAGGAGATCTACCCGTCCGCCCGCGCCGCCCTCGACGCGGGCAGCCGCTGGGCCGTTGGCGAGTTCAACTCGGTCAGCTGCTCCGGCAAGCCCAACGTCACCGACACCTTCGCCCAGGCCCTCTGGGTCGTCGACACCCAGCTCATCTACGCCACCCGCAACGCCTCGGCCGTCCACCTGCACCAGGGCGCCACCCTCGCCCTGCAGTCCCCGGACCAGCTCAACACCCCGGGCGCCAACGGCTCGCCCGGGTACAGCACCTACTCGATGCTCTACCCGCGCGCCAGCTCCCTGCGCGGGCCCGCGCGCACCCTGCCCTCGTTCCTGGCCCAGCTGTTCGTCGCCGAGGCCTTCTCCGTCCCGGACACCCGCGTCCGGGCCCTCGCGCTGCCGCCGCTGCCCGGCGTCGCCCCGGAGTCCTTCGCCGCGTACGCCTTCTACGTGGACGACCGCGTGTCCAAGCTCGCCCTCGTCAACATGAGGCCGTACTACGCCAACTCGACCTCGGACTACACCGTCCGCCTGGACCTGTCGGGCCTGACACCCGCGGGGAAAGGGGGCGGCGGCGCGCGCGTGAAGAGGATGACGGCGCCGTACGTGGACACGGGCGACAGCCAGCTGTCGACGTGGGCCGGGCAGGCGTTCCCTCAGGGCGAGCCGGTGGGCGAGATGGCCATCGAGACCGTCGGCGAGGACGGGGCCGTCGAGGTCAGGGGGAGCCAAGCGGTGTTGGTGTTCTTCAACGACGACGAAGTGTACGGCTTGTAAAGAGCGAGAAGGGTAGTTGTGAAGCGTTTGTAGTAATAAACAGGCATTACGTGTCTTTTTTTCTTCTTCGCAATGAGACGACGGCATCGCCAGCTGAAACTCACTACTTCATATAGTAACATCCTTGTCTCTAGAAACGCCACATTCAGTCACGATATTTGGTCCACCCGTCGTACATCTCAAGTCACACACTTGGATAGATGCATCGTGAACGTGTTGAACGTGATATAGACAGCGTAGAAGTCGGTCGATGTGAAGAAGAGGTGCATGATGTCGATTTAGGAGTGATCCGTCACTCAGCAATGAGTCATTATTGGAGCTTTCCATAGCTTACATACTTCAGTCCACGTCTATGGCCTTGTACCGTGTGTGTAGGGCTTCTGCCGGCACCTGTTACACATCTAGCCACAGCCAGACATCCTCCGGATCATCACCTGTTGAAGTGCGTGCACGGGTGGGATAATCATTAGATTGCTTGTAACTCTAAGGCTCTCTCACGTTTGCCATATCCATCCCAAAATTGATACCGCCATTTACCCGCCGAAACATGTGCACGCGCCACACACCGCTTGGTTGACCTATCGCGCATGTTAGGTCAATGTCTGGGTTAACAGATACAGCTTAGCAATAACACGTACATTTGCTGCACTCCCGCACACTCTAGCGCATTGGCTTTCGCATCCACGGCGGGCAATCTCGGTGAAGCCCTCCTCCAAAGGGGTTGCAGCGACCAGCGCGCTAGTAAGGGCGATAACAAGCGAGATAAGGCTAACTTTCATGGTTGCTATGTAAGATGTAGTAATGCTTTATGTGGTTATAGAAAAGAAAAAGAAAGGAGTAAATTACACACGGAAGTAAATTTATGCTGATAAAGGACAGAGTTAATCAGTTCCTAGAGAGAGGTTACGACATCTTATATAGTTATATATATTTACATACTCTATAGACCATAGGTAACTGATATAATAATAGGCTACACTAGATATACTACAGCAGTCTGTCTGATGTTGATTGATGGGCTGATTTTAGCGTAGCCAAGCTGACTATACCCCCGGGTAGTGCAGACCTTGAAGGGTGTAACAACCCCACAACTGTGATGACGTGGGGAAGCTTAACGATACCGCATAATTTTTATAGGCTGTTTTTAACTCCCTTTGTTGTCCGGACATGTCGAGAGATCCCTGCACGGGGTCCCTGCCTGAAACTGACTGCGACAAAAGACCTACTGCCGGCCGTTCCAGATCAGACAGGGCAAGAAAGCTCTTGGGCAATACCAAGAGGGCTCTCAATAGCACTATAGCAATGAGAAGTGACGTGGCGGAAGAGTGAAAGTAAGCAAGCAATGCGCGCGTCGTGACAACGATAAAGTAGTTGATGAACAATGACACAAGCAACGAATACATCAAGATAGGTATGAGTCAGTGTGGTCTATATTGGGCGACATCCTTGAGAGTGAGGTCCTCAAGGAGGTTAACTGTGTACCCTGTGCAGAGGTGGGATAATACGTGCCACAGAAGCACACCGACTATGAAGCTCTGATTGGCGGCGGCAAATGTGTAGGGCTGTAAGGCATCTTGACGGAGAGCCAAGGGCAAGGACTTGTTTTATCTAGTTTTAGGTGTAGCGGGGGGAGTCTTTTGGATTAATACCTGAAGCGCAATTCAACCTTGTCTTGAAATCCAACTTCAAAGCCGGGTGCCTACATGTATTGATTGAAGTTGTGTAACTGAGTCTTGTTTGCTGGTGAATTGTTCATCTATAGTACTCTCTGTGGCGTGTTTGGTATGGCTATAGAACCTTCACAGACAATTTGTCAACTGCCGGCGAGACCACAGCATGCGACAAGAGACAAAGCAATGTATTAAAGACAGACCTAAGAGCTCGATACGTAAGGAACGACTGAGATACAGTGAGACAAAAATAGAGAAGAGGCACATCCATAAGAGACGGGTGTCGTTGCTGTTGGTAGAATTTAATGTGATAAGGAAACCCTCGCGTTAGCTCACCCTCATCCACCTCACCAGATGTTCCACCCCGCGCTAGCGCGATGATGATGATGCCGTTGTTACTGCAACCTGAAGTCCAGCAATATGCGACGACTTGGGCAGTTTCATGCTTCAATATCAATCACCGGGGCCTTCTTCTTTTTCTTCTTGTGCTTCCTGATGCTCGGAACCGCCGGAAACTCGCCACCAACATCAGCCAATGTATCTTTCGTCACTTCCAAGGGCTCTGGCCCCGTCCATTGCGCTGGCTCTGGCGCTGGTTCTGGCTCTGACTCGGTCCACTGCGCTGGTTCCGGAGCTGGTTCTGGAGTTGATTCTGGCTCCGGCTCCGTCCATTGCTCTGGCTCTGGCTCTGGCACTTTTTCTGGCTCTGGCTCTGGCTCAGGCTCTGCCTCTGGTTCTGGTTCTGGATCTGCCTCTGGCGCTGGTTCTGGCTCTGGCTCTGGCTCCGCCCATTGCTCCGGCTCCGGCTCTGGCTCTGGCGCCGGTTCTGGCTCTGGCTCGGACAGCTTTTTCACCTTTCTCTTTTTGCATTTCTTACAAAGTCCTCGGGGACCGGAATATGCTTGCGGTTCCGGTTCGGTCTGAGGCGTAGGCAAGGATGCAGGGGAGAAATAGGTTGAGCTGTTGCAACATATCTCAAAGATGAGTCTGACGAGCATCTTCGTGTATGGCGTCGCCGCGTCAAAAAACATCAAAAAGCGCATTTTTTCCGACGGAGAGTTGCCTCGAACCAGCTCCTCAACACGCAGCTTGATGAACGCCGAGAACCAGAGGTCATCCTCCCCCAAGAGTCGGCAAGCGTCGGATGCCGATACGAGGACCCGCAAAGCAGGCAACGCCTCTGCATGTTGATAGATCTCCTGCTTGGCGAGCTCTGCTAAGCCTGGCAGGCCATACGTTTTCGCCGTGGCGTAGACGTGTAAGCTAACTTTTAGTTGGTTCAAAGGCCTGGATTCATCGGGCAAGTCCGCATCGTCAAGCGTTTGCCACATGCTAGTGTGGAGGTAGTGAAGGACTGTGTGACCCGCTTCATCCGGAACGTCTTTGAGATGTATTTGGTTCGTGCTATTGCGGATGCTCTCGAGTCCTTCGCATAGTAGATCGCGCGGGACTTTGAACAGCTGCCCGCTCTTGAAGTAGACATAACAGGTGGCGCTTGCATAAGGGCTTGGAGATGCTTTTAGCCCATGAACGTACGCTACTGACAGGGATTTCAACTTACGACACTTTGGGCCCAACTTTAGGGATCCAATCTTCCTCGGCCTCCGTTAGATGTGGTACCGTCATCTTGTTCATTCTAATGTCTGGTAATAGCTTTCTGCTATGTATGTTCTAATTCCATAGATAGGCTCCAACAGAGGTTTATAAGGAATCAAAGTTCCTACATGTACTGACTGCCCTGCCGTTTGTCGCACCAACAGTCGACCGCCCTGTCTTCGCGTAGGCAAATGAATCAGTGATGACCACGCACGATAGTCTTGGACTGTGCTATTTGCTTTGGGCCGCAAGGCGTCCGTCAGACGCGTCCAAGGTCTTCTCCGCTGTGATGACAAGGTTCAGTTGCAGCGGTTCGTCCAGCTTCCTGCACAGGCATTGCTACATTTGAGAAGCGTTGGTTCAGACAGCAGCATGGGCGCCTTAGCAGGCATTTAATTGGCCCTTGCTATCCCGCGTGAATGGCTTGTGTTGGACTTGTAGACGGTAAATGCAGTTGTTATGCAGGCTGTCCGGTCGCTGCAACCAAATTAGTGGCTAACCGCTCTCCACGTCGTTGAGATGTGTGTATGTAGCTTGCTTGACTGCTTGGCCGGTTGTCCTAAATCACTGTCTCCAGTGTAACCGAAAGGGCTCGGCCAGATATTTCCTACAGATCAATGCCTGATTCATTTTCAGTCGTAAACGGCGTTAAAACCTCGCGTTTCATCACGCCATCCAAAGGTGTCGTACATGCAGGGTCTCGCATTCGCCCCTGGCGTAAATAGCCGGGCACTCGATGGATGCTGTTGTGCTTTACAAAAGCGGCATGCCGAGCTTTCCTGTCTTTGTTGGCAAATTCAGGGTCTGTTCCTCACCGTGGCCGGCTGAGCTCGGCATCTTCATGAATGCATAAGAGCCTGACCAAGGACAAGGATGGTTGAAGGTCTTCTGTATGCCCCCATCCCAACCCAACCAACCAATAGCAGTTGACGTAGCAGATGATCTAGCGAGGATCTTCCATATACTTGGAAGTCGATTTGATAAAATTCAAAGAAACGGAAATACGGCTGGCTTGCTGGATGCCACGCAGCCCTTTACCCACACACCCGACTCCGAGGTGACATTATATTCGACGGAGGCCGGCACCTCTAGCCCCACAGATACTCTGTACTACTATAAGATATTCTTTCTGAACACGAATCGCGTCGCTTCCCGGAACTTGGTGTCAAAATCCCTAACAAACTTGCTGGTACGGCTACCGGAGGGTGAACTGTAAGCACAGGGCCACCGCACCGCAACACAATGCGTCGGGGTAGAAAACGTACCTCGAGAGAGCCCTGTATATTCAATATTGGTTCTTGGCGTACTGTTCTTAGTTGTTATCTGGGATGGCGTCGGTGCATTTAGACGTATTGATCTTGATATAGCATCACGATGGTATCTCTTGAGTCTTCCAGTCAAACCTCATATAGCGCTTCTGTCACTCTTTCAGAGTATCTCACACGACAGCATTCGTCTCTTGTTTACCTGTTGAATACGACGCTTTGAGCCGTCGACAGAGAGTTACTCTAGAAGACGTGCAATGCGCTTACAATGAGGTATCTGTTGCATACTTGTTGCCACCAGTCTTTCGATACGGTTATGACGCTGTCTCAAAACGCACTCAATTACAAAACCATCCTCCTATCCTGCATCCAGCTCTGCAGATACTTGCTCTTTCTTAGAGTCAGCAAATTTAGCGCCTACGCAACCAGTGCAGGGGTACCTTTCGTCGCTCAACACTGTAATAGGATACCAGCTTATCAATGTCATAGAAAGAATAGTATTGAACTTTTATCCTATACACTAAGCGTATCCGGACTGACGAGAATACTCGACGTCTTTGCTAACTTTCTTTTATAACATATGGGCACAATCAAGCATTACATTGAATTCTATATGCTTGCCACTTGAAAACCGGTTCTTCCCCTCTTCCCGCAACATCTTGACAGCTTCAACATGTAAATAAATAGCCAAAGTAATAAAGTAAGATAATAAAAGGAAACGAAAAAAAGAACGAGGCTGGTGGGAGGGACACGAATGCAAAGACAGCAGACGAGACGGCAAAGAGAAATTGACTAAAGCTAGAAAATTCACATAGGAGTTGTGCTGCTAAGGTGTGGTCGACTTACTACTACCGCCTGACATTGACCGTTCACATTTACAACTCTAAATTCGATACAGAGATGGGGACATACAAGTCATTTACAGGAGCGCAAATAGTGTGTCATGCAACATGATAGAGCTTAGTGCTAAATCTTTAGCATCATACCACCTTTGCCCAGGCACCACCGTCGACATGCACTGCAATCTGGAAACAGTGGGGAAATGAGGACTATTTCGAGACTGGTGCAGCCGCCGTTGTGATGAATTATGCCAAGTTATGCATAGCCGTGAACCTCGTTTATCTACATGATGCGCTTCAGCTGGCCCAAGAGACTCTCATAGCTTCATCAATGCAACAAAAGAGGTCTCGGGCTCTTCCCCTGCCCCATTCCCGTCGGGGTGGCGGCAGTCAAGGTGTCCGTGGAAGCTCCGCCGTAAAGGGGAAAAGGCGTTCAGTGACTGGCCCGCGTGGCTGTTGGTGGCCAGATCCAGATTGGACGCCAAGCGTGGCTCACGATGATTCATCCGCGCTAGCAGGGATCTACGCATTTTGAGGTGGACATTGGCTGGGATGATCCTAGAACCTCAATGGCTGCCCCCCTCCCCCCGAATTCGAGCACGCGCCGATACTCTCTCCCTTCCCTCCCGCTCTTTCAAAGGACGCAGAGCTAGGGAAATGTGGGGGGAGAGCCTGGCTTGTCAATTACGGTAGTGACCAATTCGTGAGCAAGGTTCTGTCACTGTGTTGAGCTTCGCCCAGGTCTTGGGTCTGCTGGATGGGCCATCAGAACAGAATACAAACTGACAGAAACCTTTTACCCCTCAGGAAGAACCATCGCTAGAGGATTGTATCGCGCTTGGTGGTGAAAGAGTGTTGCATGGTGGATGAGCCATATGTGATCATCTCTAGACCATGGTGCGACAATGATGGTATAGCGCCAGTATACAAGAGCTCATCTTCCGCTGTCCGTCAACAAGATGGCACTGGTCATGACACACGCAGCACATGGTCACATTGAATGCAAGGCAAGCATAAGCGATTGAGAACCATTCCATTCAAAGACTACGACTTGAATAAGGCGCCGGATACATGGTAAGCACTCGTGCTCCTTGAAGATGGAGCCACGACGGATTAGCCTCCCAGCCGACGCCGTCTGACCAGAATCAACCCCTGGTCCGAAACACATATAAACCCGAGTGGAAGCTGACCCCAAGCTACTTCTTCGCGTCCCTTTCCATGATGCGCTTCAGAGCCTCGGTCTCGGCCTCCTGACGAGCGAGACGGATACGTAAGTCGTCCCTCTCGCGCGTCATCTCCTTTAGCAAGCTCTCTAGCTCGTCGATACGGTCGAGCTTCTTTTGTCTGTACTTGCGCGCGGCGATGGTGTTCCGCTGCCGGCGGAGGATCTTGTCGGCGTGGGGCGTCGAGACCTCGGAATCGCGACCGTCCGAGTTAGGAGAGGAGCGGTGGGATGGAGGGGCCCCCGAGGGGACAGTGGCGTACACTGACATGTCCAGGGGCGGAGGTTGGTTGGGGCTGTTGGACTTGGAGCTATCGCTGGACCCGAAGGTGGGATCCAGCTGGACCGAGAGAAAGTTGTCGGGGAATGTGTCGAAGAGGGTGGGTGGTGAGGTGTCGATGAACGGGAACGCTGGAGGATATATAGTTAGCGACCCGAGGCTTGACTCATCCAGAGATCGATGAAGGAGTCGCAGGGCAGTCTTACATTGGCCAATCGAGTTGTCGAGGGGACTGGCACCGACGTGAGGCGTCGCAGAAGCAGCAGACGTCCACGGCAGAGTGTCCCAAGGTGACGGATCAAGAAAAGCGAGGCTCGGATCGTGGACGGATTCTGGACCGAAGAGCCCAAAATCCGTACCCTGGAGGCCAGTGTCCGGCGACGACAACTGCGATAGCGGCTGCTGTTGCTGGGGTTGATACTGCTGGAGGTCCTGTATCAGGCTGGCCTCGTCGGGAAGATTGGAACTATCTTGCGCCCAATGCGTCAGCCTGTTGGGCAGGCTTGAAGTACATTGTGGCGGTCTGGCGCGCGGCGCAGCTTGCGGTTGCAGTTGCGACTGGCATTGTTGCAGAGTGTAGCGGCCCCGTTAACTAGGGGGCCAGTAGTTGGCAATTCAAAGATTGAAGAAGGGGGGGATCTCGACAGGCGAGAGAGTCGTTGCGTGAAGGGAGAAAGACGAGAGAAGATGGGATGCGGGGGACCGGCGTGTTATATGGACTTGGTGAGATGCCACATGTGAAACTCGACATAGGTAAACGGGGGGAGAAGAAACGCCCGCTTTCTGGTGGGTTTGCTGTAGGACAGCTGCAGAGATAAAAGCAAGCTAACCTCAACTCGGACAATGCAAGTCAGAATACACACAGAAGCAGGGCAAACAGGGCATTGGCATACGTTATCAGGGCGGTCTCTCTTAGCTGATAATCGGCGGATGGCTTCCGATGCAAGGATAAGCCTCTTTGCACCTAAGGGGGTTGCATAAGAGGCGGAGAGGATTTGCACAACTTTCATATGCATCAAGACCATCCCATCGTATAACCCAGGATCACCACCCGCCGCGTGATGACTGTCCAACTTGCATATGGTGTGTGACCCCCCCCTCAGCTTGGGGGGAATTGATGACAAATGGCGCTGCTTTATCGTTAAAGTTTGCCTGGAGATGAACTCATACGTCGGTTCGTCAAGAAACAACCATTTCCGTTTGGGCAAATACCGACCCCTGATAACATATCTTGCTGTTGTTGGCATTGCTGCAGTCGGCTCTTCCCGACTCCTCCCAGACGACCGAACTCTATGCCTGCAGAATTGCCTAAACAGGAGTCTGACGCAGCCATCTTCGGGCCCCTTATTGGCTTTGCTGAGTCGAATCTGCCGGCGACGCACAGCTGCATTAGTCGAACCCGAGCGCGAGCCATACATACTGGCCAAAAGCTTGCCCTGCCTAGACCCAGTTACCCTCGGGCAATTCTCTCATCGTGACCCAGCATGGATCCTGGTCCTCCAGTAGATACGGCGTCGACATCAGCCGCCTCCACCCTGTCCCCGGGGATCGCTTCTCGCTCCGTGGGATCTGTCGAGAGCGGGGACAGTACTGGCAAACGCCCCATCGCCCACCGCCCTCGACATACCCGGACCAGCACCCCTAAAGTGAGGACAGGTTGTGTTACCTGTTAGTGTCCCCGTTTCCCTGATGAATCGTACGTACACGTAGAACGCTGCTTACTACGAGCAGGCAAGTGAGTTGCTCATCAGACTTACAAACGTGCCGCCGACCGTTGACGTTATTTAATCCTCACCCCTTAGGAAACGACACATCAAATGCGATGAAGCTAAGCCCTACTGCATGAATTGCCTCAAGACCCGCGGTCTTTGCGACGGATATGCTGTGAAGCCGCGCAAGAACAGAAGCAAGGCCGCCCTCGGGGAGGTCGAGAGGCTGAACCCAGAGAGCCCGTGCCGTCCAGGCAGTCCGCGTGGGCTCATCAGGGAGCCCAATGTGAACACGCTCGACTTCGCCACCGACTTGCAGAGCGTCTACTTTAGCGACTGGAACGAGCTGTTAAACAACTCGCTCGGCGGCGCGTCATTCTCGAGGACGAAGCTGTGGACGACGACGATACCCCAGCTCAGCCGCCAGAACCCAGCGCTACGGCACGCGGCCATCAGCATCGGCGCCATAAGCAGAGCGCTCTCGCAAAGCTCCTACGTCGTCGCGAGGAACTTCCACAACATCGCCAACCTGCTGCGGAGCTCGCATTACCAGAACGCTGTCGTCCACTACTGCAAGGCCCTGCGGCTGCAGGGCCAAGCCGACTTCCAGACGGCCAGCATCCAGGAGGCGGTGCTGCTGTCCATCCTCTTTGTGGCCTTCGAGGCCCTGCGCGGCAACCGGCACTCGGCGCTCCAGCACGTAAAATTCGGCTTCATGATGCTGCACGAGCTCTTGATCAGCGAAGACTCGGAGCAGCGCATCTGGAACCTCGCTCCAGACCCCAGGCAGCTCATCACCGAGGTCTTGGAAATGTACACCCACCTCGACGTGCAAAGCCGCACAGTCCTCAGCGGCCGCGTCGCGTCGAGCCGCTCGCCCGCCTACGAACTCGCCAAGGGCCTCAAAGCCCGCGGGCACACGATCGAGACGTACAACATGCAGATCCAGCGGTACACGGATCCCGGGGACTGGGGGAGGGACATGCCGGAGGTGTTCAGCGACGCCGACGACGCGTACGCGTGGTGGAAGACCTGCCAGCGCCGGAACGCCAAGCTGGCCCCCCTGCTTCTCACTGTGGTCGACGATCTCAAGTTTGGGGAGCTGAAGGACGAGAAGGACATCGACCGCGTTCTCGGGGTGATACAGGACCAGCCGGAGCTGGTGGCGTACTGCGAAAAGTCGGCCGCGAACCTCCAGCAGTGGCGGCAGTCCTTCGAGCCGCTGTACAACAGGACGCTGTCCGACCCCAACGTCCCCAGGAGGGAGTACCTGAGGCTCCTGCACCTGAGGATGCACTACCTCGTCATGCTGCTGTACAGCCTCTTCCCGAGGTACGCCGACGAGGCGACCATCGCGTCCATGACGCCGTACTGCCGGGAGGTCAACGACGTGGTGGAGATACTCCTCCGCGAGCAGCAGAAGGAAATCAAGTCGGCCGCGCACGTCTTCTCGATGGACTTTGGGCTGGCGTGGCAGCTGACCGTCGTGGCCATGACGTGCCGCGACCCGCTCGTGCGGGAGAACTCGACGCGCATCCTCGAGACGTATCCGAGGCGCGAGGGCCTGTGGGACAGCGTGGCGTTCCTGGCGGTGCTGCGCAAGAACCGGGAGCTGGAGGCGGAGAACGCGCGCGAAGGCACACCGGCGGAGCAGTGGCGGCGGCTGTGCCGGCGGGAATTCGTCTTCGAGGACGCCGGGGAGACCATCATCTTCCGGTCGCTCAAGAAGGACGAGGCGACGGGCGAGTGGGAGCTCGTGGAGGAGGCCGCCGAGTTCAAGGGCGAGGCCGAAGGGCTGGAGTGGAAGACGCGGCCGCTGAGCGGGCCGGGATTCATGATGAGCGCTGCGGTATGAGACGAGACGGGTTTGAGGACGTGAGCTTGGCTAAGATTTGCCAAGCCAGAATGATATGATGGACTAAGACGTGTCATCTCCATCTCTTGGATAGGATAGAGAGCGTGAAACCACTCAAAGGCGACTCTGGAGATGTGTTCCTCTAGAGGGTCATCCCTCCCCTCTAGCTTCGGACACCGAGGTACGTATCAAGGGCACGAGAATACCCCAACACTTGGATAAACACAGCGTAAGCATCATACCCGATACTCACACTACAATGGAAGTGTTCTGGATGGAAACACGATGGCATGGAATCTCGGAACTAAAACCTTGTTGATCCTCGGACACGTGTCCGGCGGGATCTATCTTCCGTCCTAACCTCCTCCACGTGGGTCTAGCGGAGCCGCCGGCTATCAGAGCCGAATGAAAGGGTCCCGTCCCGCTCTTTCGAGAAACTTCATCTCTTTAGTCGCGGTTCGGTAGCGGGAGCGGTCGGGGATATTGATGGAGCAGCTAGACTATGTCTAGCCAATGAGCGATTTACGCAGCGATAATAATGACGTGTACGGCCGGGCTTGAAAGCTTCTTTGCAACTATGGATTATCAATCAGTGACGGTTCCGTCCAATTGTTTCGTTTATTAACCGCTCAAGGTCCCCTCTTTATGGTTGCGCGCTTGGCGACACGAAATTCAGTCTCGTAATTAGAGTCTGACGCCGTGCTTATAAGAGTCTTACAACTACTTGCATTGGCAACCATCCCTCATCCTCTCTCGTTGAAGACAACTTTCAAGGTCCAATCAGACTCTCTCAAAACACTCGCAATGTCGACGACACACCACAACATCCACAGGAAGGCGGAAACCCTGCGTGGCCACGTCAACGAGCCGGCCCCCGGAATCTCGTACTTCACACCCAAGCAAGATCCGCCGGCAGGCACCGCGCTGCTGCCAGAGGGTCAGACGGATGTTCCCAAGCTCTTCCGCCCTCTCAAGTTGCGAGGCTTGGTATGTCGCAGATAACGACCCGCCTCCAAACTTGCGCTGATCGTTCTCAGGTCCTCCAAAACCGCATCGGGCTGAGCCCGCTGTGCCAATACTCCGCCCAGGATGGCCACTATACGATGGTAAGCCGAGTAGCGGCACTCAAAGGCATGAAACCTTGCTGACCCCCGCCCCCCTTTGGAAAGTGGCATAAAACCCACATGGGAGGAATCATCCAGCGCGGCCCGGGCATCGCCTGCGTCGAGGCCACGGCGGTCCAGCCCCGCGGCCGCATCACGCCCGAGGACGTCGGCCTCTGGAAGGACAGTCAGATCGCGCCCCTGCGCGAGGTCGTCGAGTTCGCCCACAGCCAGAGCCAGAAGATCATGATCCAGCTCGCCCACGCCGGCCGCAAGGCCAGCACCGTCGCGCCGTGGCTGAGCTCCGGCAGCGTCGCCGGTAAGGAGCTCAATGGCTGGCCGGACGACGTGCACGCCCCCAGCGCCATCGCCTGGAACGACCATCACGCCACCCCGAAGGAGATGTCGATCCAGGACATTGAGGAGTTCAAGGCGGCTTTCGCGGACGCTACTCGCAGGGCCTTGATTGCCGGGTTCGACGCGATTGAGATCCACAACGGTAAGTTGCGAGACTCGTCGGTCAGGAATGCTGCACGTCACCGGCGCTGCTAACAATGGAACCGCAGCGCACGGCTACCTTCTCCATGAGTTCCTCTCGCCTGTTAGCAATAAGCGGACCGACAAGTATGGTGGAAGCTGGTAAGTTCTTGCCCTTGGAAGCATCGTCCTGAATGAAGCTGACGTTTTTTACGAATCCAAGGGAGAACCGAGTCAGACTGACCTTGGAGATTGTAAGTCTTGAAAGAGCGCATGCAAGCCCTTCCGCCACTAACCTATAACACAGGTCGAGCAAACCCGCGCCATCATCCCCGATGACATGCCCCTCTTCCTCCGCATCAGCGCCACCGACTGGCTGGAAGAGCAGAAGGACATCCCCGAGTCCTGGACCGGCGACGACACCGTCAGGCTCGCCCCCCTGCTCGCGGAGCGGGGCGTCGACCTTCTGGACGTGAGCACCGGCGGCAACCACGAGCGCCAGCACCCGCACGTCGCGCCGGCGTACCAGGCCCCCTTCGCCGTCAAGGCCAAGCAGGCCGTCGGCAGCAAGATGGCCGTCAGCTCCGTCGGCGCCATCGAGAACGCCAAGCTCGCCAACGACCTGCTGGAGAAGGACGGCCTCGACTTCGTCTTTGTCGGCCGCGGGTTCCAGAAGAACCCCGGCCTTGTCTTCAGCTGGGCGGACGAGCTCGGCGTGCAGATCAGCATGCCGAACCAGATCCGCTGGGGCTTCGGTGGCAGGGGCAAGAAGACCAGCACGGCTGCTACCGATGTCCCCGAGCTTATCGGAAAGCCTTGAAGTGGCTGTGTAGAGGAAGTTCGGGAGCTGTTGTTCTAGCCTGACGTAGACGACGCGGTACATTACACATTAGAACCAAGTTAACTGCAATATATACATGCTATATCATGAATGGTGAGAGCTATTAGATGCAGTGTAGATACACAGGAACCCGAATCCTGAGAACATCTACACTTCCCACGGTGGTAAACGGACATAAGAACCGCGCTCATCACAGTCTCGTAACTACCCAGTACTCCATCCCCGGCCGACGCTTCTGCACTTTAAAGCGGCGGCGCGTTCGGATCCTCCAGGCACTGGTCGATCCGCATGATCTGCTTGCCGGTCGCCTTGGCTTGCCTGATGAACTCGGGGAAGTACTCGACCGTCGAGTTGTACGAAAAGTGCATGACGACGAGGTTGCCTCCCTTGGCGACGTCGGCCTTAAAAGCATCGACCTGCTTCTCCGGCGTGCTCGTCTCGGCCCACAGCCAGTCCTGGACGTCGACGCTCCAGTTGATGATGTACGCCTTGGCCGCCCCCGAGGCGGCCGCCCAGCGCTGCCGCATGCGCGCGCCCTCGACGCCGTAGGGCGGGCGGAAGTAGTTCGACTTATCGCCAAAGATGCCCGTCATCACGCGGTAGTCCTCGTTGTACTCCCAGTCGATGGCCTCGGCGCTCGCGAGCCCCTCCATCCGCGGGTGCGTGTACGAGTGCAGCGCGATCTGGTGGCCCTCGCTCCGCAGCTGCCGGTACAGGTCGGCCATGCCCGTCGCGTTGTTCTCGAGCACCGCGCCGACGGCGAAGAATGTCACCTTGATGCCCGCGTCGCGGATGATCTGCGCCAGCCGGGCGGCGTACCTCGGGTTGCCGTCGTCGATCCCGAATGCGAACGAGTTGGGTCGCGTACAGGAGAAGACGAGAGTGCCGGAAGGCAGCTTCCGGGGTATACTCACGCCCGAGGGTATGGCGGGGACGATCTCGATCTTGCTCAGGACCACAGGCTCGGAGCTGTATATACCTCTGATGGCGACGCTGCTGACGCGCTGCAGGTTGATGTTAAAGTGCGAGATGGGTATGTAGATGTCGTTGCCCGTCGCGTACCGGCCGGCCTCGAGACTGTCCCTCGTCTCGGGGTACGGCGCGACTCCTGAGTTGCACTGCGAGTTGTGCTGCTGCAGCGAGACGGAGAACTTGGTGTGGCCGGAGTAGGCGATGTGCAAGTATGAGCCGCTGTGGCTGCGCAGGTCTCGGCAACCGTTGCTCATGAGCGTTGTGAAGGCGTAGTCAGAAGCCGAGGCAACAATGGTAAGGCGGTTTTGGCCCCAGCTGAGGCTCAGGTCCTCGCCGCCGTGCCAGAACCCGAGCGAGTTCGTGCTCGGATTGCTAAAGGCGTCAACAACGAACGCCGATGCCGTAGCAGATGGTGCCTCCACGGTTTGTGTGGGTGCCGCTGGGCTAGTGGCCGAGGGAACGATCCAGCCACTCGGGGTGTTGCCGCAGTAGAATGCCAGGGGGCCCAAGTTGAGTGGCTGGTTGGGCGCCGAGATCACGATAGATCTCAGCTTGGTCAGGTTGATCCCGCTGAACTTTGACCAGGGGAAGCTGTACAGCTTTTCGGTCCCGTCGAATCTCCAGCCCAGTTGAGCTGTCGTCTGGGTCGATGATGCCGTCGCCGCGCCGTCGCACGTCGTCTTGGAAGACAACTCAATTTTGAATGTTGTCCCGGCCGGAGCCTTGACCCAGATCGATATGCCACCGTACCTTGTGGCATCTACACACCCTACCTGGGAGTAGAAGTACGATGAGGTGGACTTTGGAGTCAACGTCACGTGGTGGTTGTCCACCACCACAGATTGCATCGTCCCATCATCACCGGTCGGCAGTAAGAGGGCGTTGTATGCCAGGAAGCTAAGGCGTGACTGCGACGCCCAGTCATCCACCAGCAGCGGTGAGCATGACGACGGAGGTGTGGATAACGTGGTGGATGATGCTGGAATGGTAGGAGCCTTGGTAGACGTAGTACCTATGGGACATGGTCAGTACCAGTCAAATGAAAACCGTGTAAACACCAGCAGATTCTAGCTCACCAGCAGAGGTTGTTGTAGGCTGGCCGCAGACCAACTGCACCTTATCCAATTGCCACTGCTGCGTAGACGAGAAGGACCCAATGACCACGGACAGGGCCGCTTCGAGGTTGGCCCCGGCAAAACTGCTCAGTGGAATGCGGAGCGTCTGCCATCCGCCGGTAAGACCGGTGACCCGGAAAGCTGTTTTCGTGGTGGTCGTTGCCGAACAGCTCGAGGCCCAGTTGAGCTCGGTTGTAAAAGCCGCGCCCGACGCGGGTGCCTTGATGTCAAGCTGTACGTGCGTATACGAGTCGGCCTGCAGCGCCTGGCAGGGGAACGTCTCGTAAAAGTACGCTCCGCTCTTGGGTGTGAAGCTGAGAATCCCCCCCGACGCCGAGATGCTGGCCATGCTGCCATCGTCTATTGAAGTCGGTCAATCGCAGGTCTTCGAGGACAGCCGGAGACCGGCGTGTTGGAGAATTCTACCTGACGTCCATGAACCGAGGTTGTTTAGGTTCGTTGAGAACGAGTTGGACAAATCATCCACCAGGAGGTCGGAGGAGCACACAGCAGCAGCAACTACTGCGCTATAGGCTGCCGCCAACAGGCACCGCACTTTGAGGTGCACCATGTTTTCTGCAAAGCAGTGCTCTCAATATTTGACCCGATGAGCTATGGAGGAAAGTGAGTCCTTGGCAAACCCCTGTCCAACAGATGGGGCGGTAGATGCGAGCGGCGACAACATGCGGAACACCTCCATCCTATATGTGATCGAGGGCACAAGAGCCAGGCCAAGAGGAATTGCGCCATGCCTTCACCATTGATGCTTACGTCTCTTGCTGTGGTCCAGAAGCCCTCGGCTGAAGACATACCAACCGGGCACAGTGAGGATGTCGCCAAGCAGTAGCATTGATGTGGCATACAGCTGGCGCGGGCGGGGCCGCTGCGGCAACAATTGGTCCCTGATGCCGTGCGCACTTGGCATTGCCCAACGATTTCCTTCCCCCTTGCTTAAGCTGGCTTGCCACTAGGTCGCTCGGTGGCCGCTGTGCTCACCACCTGCGGGGTGCCAAGGCTATGTGGTCGCTTTTCGACTTCCCTCGTGGCGGCGTGTCATACCCCGAGATCCAGCTGTTCGGCAAGGTTTTTTCTTCTATTAGAAAACCGTTGGAGGTCCGGGCCGGGGACCCGTGGTTACTTGGGCCACTTGCGGTGATCCAGGGCCCCTCACCATGTTGTGCGTCAATGGCATGTCTCATCAGCCCTCGATCAGACGTGGATTCAATATCCTCCAAGCTTATGTGAGCTGCCATGGCGCTAGCGGAAGTTTTCTGGCCCTAGCAATCGATATTCCTGGAATACGATGCTTGGCGACACCAGGTTTCGACGCCCATTTGTCAGACAAAGTTCCCGGGAAGGACAAGAGAGAACGAGAGGCACGAATCCCTGGTATATATTATTCGTATTTACCCCGCATGGGAATCGCTGGTCTCTTCGAGGTATCTCATATCTTAGGCACATGAAATAACGCCAATCGAGTTACCAGATTTGCAGCCGCCAATGATGGTAGTTTGTACAGATCGTCCGGTTGGGAAATCATCATTGTCGTCACACCCTTTCCCTTTATCAGCACTCGCGCCGGAACACTGCAAGATGATGTTAGTGACAATCCTCAGACACACAAGTGTTTCTAGTTTTATTGGAACACGGGAGCAATCTTACGCAAAAAGCGTTTAGGCCAAGACTTATACAGAATTTGCTTGAATCAGCTGTACCACCACCACAGCAGGTGTCTGCAGCAACTAGACCAGCTAGAAGAGACAGAGAGGCGAAAACGACTGTTGAGGCGTGCATTATAACAGTATAGAAGAAGATTAAGGCTGATGAACATAGGTTTACAGAAAACAACTTTGTAAAGGGAACCACACCTCTTTATAGGTTGTTATTAGGCGTATTTAGGGACAGTAGTAAACTACTACCCTGTGCTATATTAGTTGACGAAGCTAAGTGCGGGCATTTGGCCCGTGTGGTTTTGGTATTTGGCCTGTATATGACTGCTTCTGGCAAAAACACCTATACAACTGACTCGGAGCTTTGATCCACAAAAGAAATGCACTAACAGCTCCCACCATCTACGCTCACTTGAATCACTAAGGGCACTATCTAGAAAATAAATCAGCTTAAGAAGCAGAGAAGTAATTAAGACAGAAAAAAGGGGTTGATTTCAGAGGTCATGGTTGGGGTTAGGAGTAAGGTATATCTTTTTTCAGAGGTATGTAAGTGAAGTAAGAGGAACACATAGTGTTAGTAGGCGGGTTATATACCAAAGTCACACAGTCTAAATACCCACACTCCTTACGTCCACCTGCTGGTTTCATATTGTCACATGTACAGACCTGATACATACGCCTGCCACACTAACTTTTTATAACATGTCATATTACAGACTAAGCGGTTAGGACGGCTTTGGGCTTACAGCGAGGTAACGCTTAATGTGCTAGGAACAATAAAAGAACAACAACAGGAAACAATACTGGTTTTGATTGGCGGTTCCCTGCAAACTACGGCCCCTTGGGCTTTAGAGAGGCCGGAATCGGCTTGACCCTTCCCCTTACCCGACACATCAGAAGTGCAAATCTTCATAAAATAGTCGGATACAATCCCGTTTATCGCTTGCAAACTGGCATTCTTCCTCTTTTTCTCAACCTTCAACACCATTTGTCGTGAAGCTGGCACAGCTTCGTGTGGCTAGTGTCAGTGGTAAAAGCCACAGATGTGGATTACCAATAGATAGACCCACATACAGAAGGGTATTTCTACCCGATAGTCTACTCGTATGTAGACTTAGGGAGGAACAACAACTTCTTTTCAATTATATCAGACACTGTGGCTCATCATACCATTTGATAAGTCATTGAAGTAATGACGACGCTTCTCACACATCAACGAGAATGTACGATGGCCAAGAAGAACTTGATAACCTTGTCTGGGACAAGAACGACGAGGAGTCCGGCGAAGCGCAGAACCAAATGCGACTTAGGAGCACTTGTCGCAAGGTGGAAGAACTCGCCAAGGAGAAATTCGGAAAACCAACAACCTTGATGTCACCCTTACTTTTCGGTGGCTTCAACATCCTCTACAGATACGCCTCGAAGGAGCATCTCCAGATGCAGATGTTATGATCCGACTTCCTTGCCCAAGCCTTGTTCAGTTTCCAGACGAGAAAACCATTTATGAGGCATCCGCCGCAGCCTTAATCGGAAGACAGACACAACTACCCATTCCCCAGCAACTTTTCTATGGCCAAGGTTCAATAGTTGGCCCCTTTGTCATTATGCAACGGATTCAGAATTGTGGGAGCATATCAGCAAGGCTGACTAGACCTAGCGACGACTCTTCAACGCCACATGTTCTTGATCCCAATGTTCTGAGACTACTTTAGGGGCTATTTGGGGCCAGGTGGAACGTTGTCTACTCCAGCTCTCCCAGATGACCTTTCCTCGGATTGGGTCTTTGGTTGAGGCTGACGGCTTATATGAGGTAGCCGGCAGGCCGATAACCCACAACATGACGGATATGATTCAACTTGCGAATATTTCTCGTAGCGTTCTCCCACCAAAGGACAAAACGTATGAGCCCGCAGACGAATGGTATACTGCATCAGCAGATTTGCACGTTGCATAGCTCATCTTCCAACACAACGACCTGGTCACTTCTGAGGCCGATTGCCGAAACAAGTACATGGCGCGCCAAATCTTCCAGAGCTTGGATAGACAGGGTCGACTTTCTATTTTCGGATTCGCCGAGGACAACTGGTCCGCCCAATCCCGCAAGACTCAGGCTCTCATGGTATCCCCGGCCCCTTCCGGCTCTGATATCTTGCGACTCTGGGGCGACGACTTTCGGGCAGGAAACATACTCCTCACCGAAACGGATGAGATTGGTGCCCTTATCGACTGGGAGTATACGTATGTTGGACCTACGCAGTTTATCCTCGACCCACTCTGGTGGCTGCTCATTGTGACGGCGGAGATGTCGGCATCCGGCATCGACGACTGGAGAGAAACGTACGAAATGCGGTTGAAGACTTGGCTCTCCGCTATAAGGAAGCAGAAACAGACCTTGCCGGGCCCAGTCATTTACCGGCACCATTGTCTACGTATATGCGAGAAAGCTGGGAGACGGTGAGATTTTTCCTCAGCTATGGAGCCAGGAAAGTTGGGCTTTTGACACAATGTATTGGAGATTTCTGGATGAGAGATTCTTCGGTGATTGAGAAAAAGATGTTCCCAAGGAAGATTTGTGGAAGACGAGAGTACGTCTGTTGAGCGAGGAGGAGAGAGCGGCCATGAATTCCTTTGTAGAGAGAAATGTGGCCGAGTCAAAAGAAAGGCGCATTGTCGACTGGGATCCGGCCGAAGCCAGACAGCGTTTTTCCGAGCTCTTATTTGATTGGGAATTGAACTGTACCACAGCGCAGATTTTAAGCCTCAGCCTGAGCTTAAGTCCTTTAAGAATTGTCTTCTGTCAAATAAGTATATCACATGAAGTAATCCTCCATCATTATTACGTGGTACGATCATAAGGATTTTCACGGGAAGTAGTTCAATATGACTGACAGCAACCACTCTAGGAATCTGGCTGCTGGCGTCAGTTGGCTCAGGCCGTTAATGCGGTCCTTGGGCTCCGGGTGATCTCATCCAACCTGAACTATAGAGTGGCATTGACAGTGAGATAGGAAGTCTGTCCCATTTGAGCACAGTATAACCTGAGAGACATACATGAGATTGGTTAAAGCCAAGTTATTGTCAGCTAGGTCGCCCTATTTAACGAAAGAAAGATTAGGGCCACTTCACCCTGGCTCATTTTCCGTTCTTGGAGGTATCAGAACCAGCTGAATCAAGACCAATAGTCCGCATGGAATTGTCGTACAAATTAAGGATCGTTCGTTTTTTTCTTACTCAGAATATATCGCAAAAATGACGCCGTTAATTACAGCCAGTAATTAACGCCTTATATCCCTTGTCACAGAATACAATTGAGCGGCCGCATTTGGGGAGCGTGCTCAGAGGTAATAGCCTATCATGCTGCTATCAAAAAAAAACGCTAGCGAGTGTGAGATGCTTATAGAGAATAATGGATCAGGATGTAACAAGAGCAAAGTGACTGTTGCTGGCATGCCTGTTTCCTGGTTTGATGGTTGAGTTGAGGTCCCCTATGAAGTCGTCCAAGAATCCTATCTAATATACTGCATGCTTTAATGCGCTGTTAATACACTTGTTGCTATCTATTTCCTTCAGTAACTTGAAGAAAATATCCGTGGCTCTACTAATAGTGCCAATGTTGCGTGTGGAAACGTTTAATGCTGCCCTTACAATTAAAATATTTTGTTTCCAAAAAAAAAAGTAGAGAATTCCTCTGTACTGCTGAGGCTACTCAGGAGCAAGTGAGAAAATGTCTTCTCCACTCACTACCAGATAAAATTCGAATGTAATAGCAGGAATGGGGCATTAAACTGCTCAAGTGGTTTGTACGGTTGGATGTGAGGGTTATCAAATCCATCCTGTACCAGCTCTCACCATACTAATGCCGTACGGATATCTATATCAGACATGTTAGTCAGCATCATAAGCCATATGACTCACGTGATCTCGCCTCAAGCGCATATCACATGACTGTTCGTGTCTGATGTGGCGTGGGCGGTGGCTTACGAGTATCTGCAGTCGTCCGTGCGCGTGGCGGTTTCCGTCATTGATGGGATTGATTGTGGGGGAAGCTGCACCGAGCCGTGCATGCCTACCTTTACGGGTACTTCGTCCGCCTTCCTTAAGGTTCCTGAATCAAAGTCATAACACCAACTCTCTCCCTTCAACGTTCTTATTGGAATTCTTCACCTTGTATCTATTCATCACGCCTGCTTGCATCCATCAATACAGCCGATCGCTCGCCACTCCTTCGCAATGGCGGATCGCCGCGCTGCGACATTAGCGGCCCGCTCCGTGGCCGGATATCCCCGTAAGCCGCAAAGCTCCACCACAGCGTCAGCAGCTTCGACGGCTGTGACGAAGCCGGAGGCGTCGCCGAGCAGAAAGAGGAAAGCCAGTTTCACGGACGATGCATCGCAACCAGCCAGCACTGACACGGCAAAGAAGCCAAAAAATGCCGAAAAAGAGAAGCGACTGCGCCGATACCGACCCACAGCACCCCAAAGCTTCCATGAAGTCTATCATCGTGCCCTAACCCAGAGGTTCTACGTCCTTGAAAGACATCGTTGCGGCACTACGGACATCCCCGAAGAGAAGGTCCAGCTGACGGGCTCTACCGGCAATGTGTATACTGTTCACATATGCCAGACCCCGTCTTGCACCTGCCCACACTCGCTGAAGGGCAATCAATGCAAGCACTGGCTCTACGTACGTTTGTTGCCGCTGCCGTCGCCGTCACCTGCCTGGACCAAAATTAACGTTTTGCAGGTCATGTCACGGGTCCTCCGCGCCAAGTACGAGCTCACGTACCAACTCGCCCTTGTTCCTAGTGAACTCAGGGAGATCTTTGCAAACGCTCCGGCCATTGATGCGTCGCCAGAGCAGTCCCAAGACAAGAATCGCAAACCTGTAGAGGGCGATTGTCCAATTTGCTTTTCCGAGTTCGACGCCGGCAGCAGCGAAACCATTGTGTGGTGCCGCGCAGCATGCGGACAGAACATTCACAGGGAGTGTTTTGAGACATGGGCCGCTACCAAGCGTCGCGGTTCAAGCACAGGTAGCGTGACTTGTCCGTTCTGCCGGAGCATCTGGCAAGGCGACGATGACATGGTGAAGAAGATCAAAGGGGGAGGCAAAATCACCCACGAAGGCTACGTCAACGTCGCTGACGAGCTCGGCATCAGCACTCAGAGGGGTAAGCTCGCATACATTCATTTTCGGGTCCGTCCTGATGCAGAAACTAATCCACTGTCGTAGACTATAGCACCTACTCTAGGTGGTGGGGGAGAAGGAGCAGGTATTATTGAGCAGCAGCCATTGCTCGTGCTTCAACCGCACTATGAAGAGCGGGCGATTTCTGTTCTTTTTCAAAGCAGACACAATCTTGCTGGCTGTCGAATTTTGGTGCTGCATGTTCAGAGTGTGCCGTCGGCGCCGTCTATACTCGCTTGAACTCGAGGGGAGGAACAGGCACACTGTTATATCCACCAAGACAAGGTCGCACTCGGCAAAAGAAGTCGGCCACTCGATGTAAACATCGGCGTGCTCGGATGACTTGGTGTTGCCTCGCGGAGTTGACATTGGTGATACCAATTTCCAATGGTACTATATCAACTGATAACAAAGCAGCAGCGCATTAAAAAGACAAAAGCGTGGATGAGATAGCCAATCAGGGCTCAAGGATAACGAAGAAAGGCAGATACGAGTTCAAAGTCAAACAACAAAAGGTACCCGCTATTGATGAGATGCCCCCGGCCTGCGTTATCTCACCATTATATTTCTAATAGATTACCCTGTAAACTTTCCTGAGGCATAGGCGTAGATCCTTTACCATAGCTATCTACACACAGTCCACGGTAAGCAGTGTGATAAAAGGACCCTGAACTCTATTTTGAGTTACGATATTTCATCATTTCTGTTTGGTTTACTAAAATAATGTTTCTCGACTTATCTATATCATAAATCACAAAGTGACTACTACTTCTTAGGCTTTCATTGTCACAACTCTGGCCCGTCATCAACCCTATTTCCGACCAATATGCCTCTAGATGCCATAACCCGTCCACTTGGGTGACACAAAAGACCGCCCCGTTTCCCTACTATTTATTAACATGATTAAAACTGCCACTTCTACACCTGCTGCAAGAGGTAAACAGCTCTTCATCCGCAGAAAAAAACACGGCTTGATTCAATCTAACTGTATTAGATGTGTAAAATAGGATATTTTGCCTGTGTCGAAGCATTTGATAGACAGGGTCGTGAGGTCTTTAAAACCGGCGGCCTTTTCTATTACCTGAGTGGCCGTCGCGGTTCGCGAATTTCAGAATGAGCTTTCCGGTGAACTGCACGGGGCCACTTACAGCGCTTCGTCTCTGGACCGGTGTAACCTACAAGCCGCGTATCCGGGACGGTGCAGATTAAACGAGGACATAATTTGCTGGACGCCAGCCAGCTTCCCGCCAGGAACTGGTGGCTGGCCTCAGTACCCGTAGAGTTACCCGGACAGAAAGGGATATAAGCTTTGGGAACTGGTCAAAGTGGCTGCTCATATGCTGCCCTGGATGAAAAAGCTGCGGCATCAGGTACGAGAATTTAACTTGCGATATTTCCATCGGCGATGCACGATGATGACACGGCTAAGCGGCTTCTCTAGATGGGATACACGTGCAGTAATTTCGAGGAATGAAACCGATGAACCGCTCACCGACGAGGCCGGAGGCCGTATGCATTGCGCCAACTAACAATACCTTCACAACTACCATAATATGCAGCAATGGCAGGGAACACGTCGCTGCTGCGCTCAGCACCAGCTCACTCAACTGCCGGTTTGGCATTGAATTCCATGCCAGCCCCGGTGCGTACTTTCAACGCTCACCTGGTATTCTTGTCTCCAACCCGAGGCATGTTCAGGCTATTCTTTTTTTACTGAAGTGCACACCAACACCTGCAGTCTCTCCTCCACGTCTTGGGTCGCTGCTTGCACAGCAACCATCTCCACACGCAAGTATCCAGGGCCTAAGCTCTGGGCAACAACTCTCATATTGTGGACCTCCTCGCAGCATCGGTGGCCGTCTATTAGATGAGCTTCGTCAACTCCGCAATTGATCCCGTCTGGTCGTCTGCATCGCGAGCTGTCGTACACCACGGGTGGCCTCTTGGAGGACCATCAACTGGGCCACGAACCCCGACTTGTCCAAAGTGTCTCGACGCCCGCGGCGTCGCCGGCCCCCCGCCGCCCTGCTCAAGGGGGGCCCCACGTCGACATGGTTGTCCCGGACCGAGTGCGACATGGCCGCCTGCAACGCACCATGTCACCAACCTTCAGGGCAGCGGGTAAAATGATGACGGAAGCCGTTTGACTGTGTCTAACCTAATCAAGAAGTAAGCAGTACTAGCCTCTAAGAGACAGCAACTATATCATATTACCTGAACTAGATAGTCTACCTGTGAATACCAACCCTAAGCCGAAGCACCAGGCCTGCTTCAAACATTCTACATGTGTCTTGGCGTGTAGGGTTACTCAAGGGTTGGCGTTGAAGTTTCCGTAGCCAGATTGTTTTGAGTAATTGGAATAGAGTACATACGACTACCCTTGAAGGCCAGTGCTACGTTCTTAATTCATCCGCTGCGACCTTTAGCGAACGGGGGCTACGCGGTCAGAAGGAGTATCTCCGGCGGCGTAGCAACAAGCTCACCAGCTAGCTCCGCCGGGCGCTGAGAAACAGGTCGAATGGGCCGCAGGAGCAGACGCGGTGATTCAGCCTCGCGGCCTTTGACGACATATCCAATCTGGCCACCTCCGGCCAGCCCCCGATTCCGGTGCTGGCGAATCGGAAGTGCTCTTTTAGGAACATCTGTGAAGCCGCTATTCCTGTTTCTTCATCTCTCTTTTCTGACTGACTCGTCATCACGGACCTGTCATTAACCAGCATCGGTCCATCCAGCGTCGCGAACGCGGAGATGCCCATCGCCATTACAAAACCGCCCTGGCAGTCAGACCTTTAGCCTGCCAAGCTTTTGAGGGGTGGGTGAGGGGGGCCTTCCACACCTGAAGTTGCAACCAGGAGCCTCGTGACCTTCTCCGCCAGCCAGCATGTGGAGATGGGGCCAAGGTGCACGTTCCGTTGCCAAGTTGGACGTTTAGATGCCAAGCTATGATAGCTGATGACTGTTTTGTCCAGAGCCCCGATGACATAGACGGGACGTATATTGCGTACGACTGTGCTGTGTGTCATGTGTCAGGTAAAGAGAGGTACGTACGTACTGCCAAGATCTGAGCAAAATAGGACAGGGAGGAGCCCGTCCCCGTTTCCAAGTTTACTGCACGTGGACGTTGTTGCCCTCAGTCCATTGTGTCACCTTGCAGCCAGCGGCAGGTTGTTTGTCTTGTTTGCTCGAAGCCGATGACACACATGATACAACGGTGCTATATTGGCCAGGTATCAATCGATCCGTTTCGTTCTGAGTGTACCGTAAACGTCGGTACACCTTAGCCGGAATATGACCGAAGTGTTGAGGTGTTGAGGCCATCATGATACCTGGACCTTGACCTTAAGGGTGCGCATTGTACAGTCCAAATGACCTTATTTCGTCCGAAAGCGCAGAACACACAAAGACTCCATTGAATAGAGGGTTCCAGGCGGGGTGGATGAGGGGACATTCTACCTTCCTACACGCGGGCACATCAGCAGAGGAGAGTGAGAGAGGAGGGAAGATCAGGCCGGGGGTCGAACCCGGTGGGATCGTGTCTTCCATGCACCCCCCTTGCAGACCCAAGGGCTCCAGAGCTTTCGGCAAGGAGCATCCCACCCCCAGCCACGCTTGCGCCATCCCCCGGCCCCGGACGACCGCACGAACGGCACCCAATCACAGAGGGACCCGAGCCGTTCGCGAAGGTCCTCGCCCGGGAACAGGCCCCAGCCACCCCTTCGCGCGAGCGGCGCCGGCAGGGTCCGCGACTCAAGACACGCACACCAAGGCGGCAGCTGGCCTGCCCGCGACCGCCGATCTTTGCTGCTTTCTCTCCTATATCCTTCCCTCTAATATGCGTGCATAACGACCTTATTTACGCTGCAATCTAGACGAAATCGTACCCCAAAGGCTTGATGCGACACCGGAGCGTGCCCGAGTCGCGATGCCCCCCCCCCCCCCCCCCCCCCCCCCCCCCCCCCCCCCCCCCCCCCCCCCCCCCCCCCCCCCCCCCCCCCCCCCCCCCCCCCCCCCC
>MU843641.1:7068-40358 GCA_030867255.1 Colletotrichum somersetense | reverse complement strand
CCCCCCCCCCCCCCCCCCCCCCCCCCCCCCCCCCTCTCTCCATCACATATTCTCCCCTCATCACGACAAGCCGCGCAAGCTCGGCCCGCCGGCGACCTTCCCAAAAGGGGAGCTCTGAACATTCCCCCTTTCGCAGGCTCCCCTCTCCATTCCCACTCTTGGACGCCGGTCAAGCTAGCTTGTGTGCGTATACTACGTATCTTGCTGGGTAGGTCCCTCTTCGCGGGTGGTCGCGTGTGGTGGCGCGCGGGGGAAGAATGCTGCGCTGCATGGCGGGATGCCACCGTTCCCCCTTTCCCCATGTCAGTTCCCTGAAGATCACCATGCCGTTCGTGCGCGTTCTGGTCCAGGAAGCAAGATTTCGTAGATTGCGTTGCTGCTGTGTATGGACGGGTTGGGGGTGTTGTGTGTTTGTTTTAGAAAAGCTGTCGTATTGAGTTCCGGGTGCGATGCACCAGACTGTCCATTTCTCCGAATGTGTCAGCAGTATTATTGTATTGATGGACACAGTCGCTCTAAACCCCCATAAGCGGCAGTATTATCGTACATCTGTGCGATATTAAGTGAAAATGCCTTGGGTTCTTATCAAATTTGGTGAGTAGATTGTCTTTGATTGGAACAATCCCTAACATTCGAGAACACCACATCAAGGTTGTTTGGGAACATGCACAAATAGCAACGCAGCAGGGCAAAGAAGGTAACGGTCATATGCGAAGAGAAATGGAGCAGTGTAGATTGAGGGACATTTGATGCGTGAATTTATTATGTTCCAGTATCATACATATTCATTCCTCCTATCTCGAGGACGGTATCTTTGGGTATAGATTCAAACACTAACGACAACGCTGACAAGTACGTAAAAGTAGAATGGCGGAAAGTTCCGTGGCGCCAGTTCCCCCAAGAAGAGTCGAATGAGTTGACGCAAAAAGGCTCTCCCGCCTCTGTGCCAAGGATGCCTTGTCACGATCTGATGAGTGACCCAGGATGATGGTGGGGTCGGGTTGAAGCATAGCCAGGGGTACAGCCTTATGAACAGGCATGTCTGACTAGCGAGAAGCTAAAAGGGGGGGGGGGGGCCAAAGGTCAGGCCGAGCTTGAGGGAGGGAGAGATTCCCCTCTTCCGCTGCTCACACCGTTTCCACTTGGCAAGGCTTAGCTTAGCACCAGCCTTTGATGGCGTCCGGGTCAGCCGTGCAATGGCCCCTGCCGTCTGCGCAATCGAAGCCCGACTTTGCGATCTGGCGGCAGGCGTCCTCCCACTGGTCTCCGGCAATTTGCGCTCCGCTGGCGGCCACGCACTGGAAAGGAAGTCAGCATTTGCGAGGTTTTGAATCTTCATGTCTGGTCTGGCTGGGCGTGCCAACTAAGGAAGGGGGTTGAGAACTCACGCGTCCGCTAGGGGTGTCGTACGCGGCTTGCCCCCACTGGTAGTTGCTGCGGGCGTAGAGCTGGCAGGCCTTGGTGGTGATGCGCCAGTTGTAGCTGTCGCTGTTGTGGCATGTGCAGCTGTCGTGAAGGTTGGCGGACCTGGTGGGCGGTGTTAGTTTTCTGGGGAGGAGGGAAGTCTGGAGTGACAATGGACTTACGCGACGGAGACGAAGAGGAACGCGGCGGCGAGCTTGGAGACGGAGAACTTCATCTTGCCGGTGGTGATGATGGTTTGGCTGACCGGTGCTGTGTGGAATTGACTGCGACGAGGAAAGTCTTGTGCCAACGAGTGGAAATGTATGTATCGTAACCGGTGACAGACAAGACCAAGACCCCGAGAATAAAAACGAGCGTCAACGGTGGGTAGATAAGGATACCAAGATAAATAAACATACGGATGGAGCTGACTCTGGGTTTATATTATCCATGAGTCGACTGGGGATATCTCGTCTTCCCGCCAGGGAAATTTCACCCAGATGTGGCCATCCCCCCCTTACCCCCTTACCGGCCGGCAGAGATCATCTAAAGCTGCCAGGTTCTCCCCTTCCGTCAGGTCTTGGTGCAGCCGAGGCCCGCACACTGGAGTCGACCAGTCTAGAATGGACGCGCGCATGGGCTAGCGTGATTTCTGAGCGACCGTGAGGTCTGGGCGAATGTGACCTCTGGACGGCGCAGAGCCAGCGGGGCTTGCCTAATCGCACCAGTTGTCACGTAGCCGACTCGACATATCAACATGATACTTGGATCGCGAATCTTGGCGTCTCCTGAATCTCAGCTTTGGGGGCTGCGCTTGCTGGCGTCTGGCGCGTGGCGAGGGTAGCTAAATGCGTTGTTCGGAGCATGGGGGTGTTTCGTCAATTCTGGGAAGAAAGGATGGGAAAGTGTGGTTCTCTGCCTTCTAGGGACGCGGCTGTGAAGGTCACGATAGACATGCGTAGTAGGAAGCCCGCTCCTGTTGCTACCCATCGCGCGTTTGCCGAATGCAATGGGATGACTGGCTCTGAACGCTCAGACGCGACTACTATCCCTTCCCCCCCGGCTCTCTTCATCCATAATTGGCCAACCGTCTTCTATATCTGAGATAGGCTGGAGCTGTGATCCTTACCCTTTCGGTGCCCATCCGGTGACACTCTCAACCCGGCTGCCATCTGGAGCGTCCCACACCTGGCCACCCCGATCCGCATCACGCAGGCATCGAGTCAGTACACAGTCGTACCGGTGCTGGGGCCCCATGGCGCACGCTGACCCAATGTGATTCCTATTGGCTTCCGCCGCCGTGGGGGGAGAGGCGCAATATCACTCTACCCTACTATGTACGTCGCCCTTCTGGCACGGGCACAAGGAATGCCTTCCAGAGGGTGATGCCTGCAATTCTGCTATCAAGCAATCCGAGCACGTGCGAGATAGGTAGAGTCTCCGCCGTCCCAATCATTTCGGAAATTGGGAGATGGACTGTTGACTCGAACCGGCAACTCAGTAACGGCCCTGGCTCCAGCTCACATCAAGGTTATGGATGGGGACCATGTTCATCATCGTGGCTTGATGCTCTACAGCCGGCAGGCTTATATTACTCGAGACAACCTCCCACTTCTCGTGGCTCGACATCTTTGCTCACTAGCAACGTGCAGTCCCTTTCACTCTTTAAGCCTCAAACACATTTGTTTCCGGCCTAAAACGAAACATCCTCAACCTTTAAATCTAGTCTTGTCCTGAGGCAAAAGACCAACATCGTCAAACATCCTCCTCACCCGGGACCTTCACACACACAAACAAAGCATCCGTCCTCAGCACAATGCGTTTCTCCATCCTCGCCGTCGCGGGTCTCCTCGCGGCAACCACCGCCGCACCCACTCCTGAGTTGCCCACTCTCGAATGGGACGATGTCGTCCTCTTCATGGACGACGGTAGCACGAAGGTCATGAAGGCGGATAGATGGGCCGAGATCGAACGCCGCGCACCGCTCCCCCCCGTCCCCGAAGGCTACACCAACAAGCCCGAGCCCGCAGAGCCCTCCGCGAATCTCACCCGCCGCGACTGCGAGTGGTCCGCAGAGGCCCAGATTCTTACCGACGAAACGTTCGTCGGCCCGGACATTGCTGTCTCGCCCGTCGTGAGCTCCTTCGGCGCCATCTCCGATGTCTCGGTGGCCAGCGGTTACTCGGTCTCCAACATGATCCAGGTCACGGTCGGCTCGGAAGTCACACTCATCGAGAAGGTCCTCTCAGCATCCCTGTCCGTCAGCTACGCCTACACCTGGACCACGACCGAGACGACGACCCTCCGTTTCACCATGGTGGCGAATAACTACGGCCTCGTCGTCTCCCAGCCCAGCGTCCGCCGCGTCACGGGCAACATGCTCAGCGGCTGCACCGACAAACCCACCGTCACGCCCTTCATCTCCGATACCTACGAGGACCAGTCCTACGGTCACCTCTCGTGGGTCAAGGGTGTCATCCGCCTTTGCAACAGCACCGTCTACCCCGTCCCGTTCTGCTCCGGCGAGGGTACGCACTCCTGAGCGGCTTCTCCCTCGACCAGTGAAAGAACGTCTGGAACGTATAAGGGCTCTCTTGGGGCCACTCCCGAGACTGGTAACGCAGCGCGATATTATGTCATCACACCTTCCTGCACAGCATGTCTTATTATACCACCTTTGCGGATACGTCTTATGAGATCTGTTGACGGTCTATTATTTTTTTTAAACACCCACTGTATCGGTTTTGGAACATCAAATCTTTGCAAGCGGCTTGGACGATGATTTTGGACGACCACACGTGTTTTAGCGATTCAGCGAATATCGATACCACTACTGTACGCCCATGAAGAGGCATGAAAGGGACTACTTCCCTATATTACACAAGTAAATACATAAAACATTTTAAACTTATTCAAACATTTCACTTCTTGGTTCCCATTGCAAGTCCACATAGTGCGGCCAGTTACCAGACTCATGATGTGAAATGGCGACTCAGTCGTGGTCCCTTGACATGCTCTTGCATCCAATATCACTCAACCGTACCCATTGCTTGGGCCAATGGATTCTCGAGAACCTTGTTCGGGACCCTGTTCGGGGCTCCGACCTTGTCCTCTCGGGGACCCCATTCCCCAGGTCCTTGCAATGCAGGCGACTTGGGCTGGACCCGCGTCTGATCGCAGCTTAACTTTGGTTGATGATCTTGAGCATCATATTTATCACGCGTTATTTTTCACGGCAACGAGTCGTCACGAAGCCGCTTCCGCTGCGAAGCGGTCTAGAAAAACAGAAAAATGTGACATGTGCTCATGTATTTGAAAACAGTGGAGAAGCTGCTGTATCACGTAAAATGACGCACACTCGTGAGCTACTACTGCTTCTCACGCTCCGCTTTCAGCTTCTTGTCCTCCTCCTCGTTTTTGGGAACCTTTACAAAGGCCGGCACGGTGACGGCGTTCAGCTTGCGCAGTGCCTAAATCAACGGGTTAGAGAGCGCGCGCGCCCGGTGACAAGATGCGGGACCGCGTACCCAAAAAAGTCGCCATTGGGAAACGCGGCAGAACACGGCGACACCGGCCTGACTCGCGAGCCAGGCGAGCTTCCGGGCGGCAGTGAGGAAAGAGACCTGGAGGGAGTCACGTACCTGCGAGAAGGCCCCGTCGGGCAGGTCGTTGTTCCACTTGTCGCTGACCTTGACGATCTTGCCGTCGTCGCCGACCTCGATCTGCACGACGCTGTCCATTGTCTGCTCCGTCTTGACGCCCTTGACGGTGTAGCTGTTCTTCAGCTCGAGCTCGATCGGGTTGCCGGCGGACGTGACGGTGTGCGACTGGATCTTGATGGGGTTGAACAGCGCCGGGAGGCCGTACCACTGGGCGGCGAACTTGTCGTAGCCCTCGGCGACGGTGATGTTGTCCTGGAAGGTGGCGTTCTTGGACCACAGCGACAGGTGCTTCAGCGTGGGGTTGCCCTCGAAGAGCTAGAGAGGGAAGCTTTGATTAGGCCATCAATCCTGTGGGGGGCGGGGGAGGCAGGGGTCATACGTCGAGAACGCTGCCGACCAGAACCTTTTGCTGCTTTGACAGCGAGACGCCAGACTTCTGAACAATGTCGTTGTTCTTGATGCCGATGGACTCGAAGCTGGGTGCGTTGGAGTCGGCTGAGGCCTGCGCCTTGGCTGTCTCAGAGGGGGTGCCGGAAGCCATGTTTCTCTGGACTTGCTTTGCGAACGACTTGGTATCCGGATGGGTAGCTATTTGCTTTGCGATGTGTCTGGCGGATGAGTGCATGAAGGCGACGATGAAGATGGGGGGAAGGGATCAAACGAGAGCCAAGGACTTGCTTGTCAGGAGTTTTGGGGTAATGAGTGAGTGACTGAATGGTCTTGGTATGTCGTCAACGTCAAAGAACAACCGTCGTGCGCATATTCAGCGCGTCACTGGGCTGACGTGACGCACATTGCCATGATGAGCGCTGACGTCATGACTTTTGGCTTTCATGAGATGATGGGTGCGTTTGTATCAAAGCACAGCTCGTACGTGAGGAATTTTGGAGTCGCAATTGCATGCCGGAAACAGAATCTATGTGAACTCCTCATTCTTGACCCTACCGCGTCGGCGCTTCCACATGTCCCGCCGTTCCCCGCGCCGGCTTCGAATTCAGCACGAAGAATAAGCGGCACCCGGACCCGCACCGGTCCCCGGATCCGGACACAGACCCGCTTCTTCCGGCACAATGAGGCTGACTAATCTTGGACGCAATACTAATAGAATTGACAGCGGGCGTCACAAACCTAGGTACTCTATCAAGCAGGGATTCCCCTTCCTTCTTATCTCCCATTAGGTGTCTTCTGAATGGCTGCAATCGCTATCAGACTATATGAATGCATATGTGTAATTTCGTACCAAATATCACATTTCATGAATTGTTGGCGGCCTTGCGCGGGCATGCCATGTTCATTACTCGAATATATGTAAAATCAAATATACTTGACCGGCATACGACCTATTGTAGGATGTTGAGCTTCTCTCATCACCCCTCGATAAAACCATACCCGCAACACGTTGCGCACGCATGCTCCAGCTGGATCCTTCTTGCCTATGTGCTCATCACCTCCAAGGAACGGTGGCGCTGTTTCGTTGACAATATCGAGAGCTTCTTATGAAAGCCGCCCTGGCTTTTGTGAAAAGGTAGTGGAACCTCCCTCTGTTCCTCGCTGTAGATGGTGCCGTAAGTAGTGATGGCGCTAGAGAGCCAGTTAATACCCTCGTAGATGCCTTCGTCGTATATTTCGGCAATCAACATGTCGGTCAGCGTCTGCCTACTGTAAACTTTTCGGCTTATTCCCAGGCGGTGGGCCAATTCTAGCGACCAAATAAGAGTTGGAGACCGCAACTCCCATGCCCTTGCCTCAGGCTGTAGCCGATGACTTTGGGAGAGGTCTGAGTGTCCCAGTTGACGAAGCGCTCCACCTTGGCCGGTGTTGTCCGTGCAGTCCGCTTGTGTAGACGCCCTATTGTACAAAGTAGGGGACCAGTGCCAAGTCCTCGGCGTCGTCAACCTAGGTAGCTCTGCTCCCACGGGGGACGCCAGGGAAGATAGTTCCTGGTCTCAACGAGCTTATTCACATTCCATGTAACCTGGTGGACAACCCCGGCTGGAAGACGCACCCTTAGTCAGTTAATACTGCCAAGACATGTGCCGGACTTTCGGTATGTTTCGCACGAAGTATGACAGCGTGAACGACTTGGACATTGTGGCACAACTTCACCAAGTCGAAAGTGAGCGTGCTCATCACAACCAGTAAGAGGATTGCATTAGTTTGTGTTTTGAGAACTTAATTGTTCAAGTCCAGCTGAGAAGGAAGGCTTTGGAACAAGCTGCATAGTTCGCGACGAACTCGAAAACCAAATTTGCAAACACTATTCCTTCCCGTCCATCCATTCCAGCCGCCCACATCCATTTCGTGATGCCCTCTGCATTCGCAATGTGACTCTGGTCCATCGTCGCCGCCGCGGCCCTGGCGACCAGGTAAGTTTCTCCAGATCCCCATCTCGGTGATACCCACTAAAGATCAGCACTCAGTGCTACTGCGAAGTTACACTCCCAGGCAGTCGGCGCCGACAGCCGGATCGAGGCCTCCGCACGCATCTTCTGACTTTCCTCCCCGACCCCCGAGAGGAATGGCCTACATAGTAATTCGGCCGACTGGCAAATTAGTATTCTGTAACCGGAACTCCCTCTTTCCAATCCACGTGTTCGAGTCTCAATGGTCCTGATAGTATATTCGGCGTGTCCTTGCAGATGTCATCTCGTAATACTTCTGACATGGCTCGTGGTTGTTGCATTCATTGGTTGCCGACCTTCAATTGACTCTCCACACCCAGCTAAGGGTCCTTCTGGCGTTTTGGGCGTGTTTGCTGTCAACCTCCAGCCAGGTGCATCCTACTTGGTAAATAAGCTTCTCCTTTCCAGCGGTATCAGCCACTGCAAAGTAGAGAATGCCAAGATTACCAGGTACCTTGGCTAACGACGGCTTTAGCCTGTGGAATCCCATTTATTCGGACATGGATGGGAAATCCAGCGCCACTTTCGTGCGTAGAACTGCACGATGTAGTCTTGGGTGTCAGTGACCCTTATTTCAGCGACGGTATTGCCGACGAACCAGCGCTAGCCAGAGATTATATGTGGACCTCCCATTGTGTTGGCCCGACCCAGGATGTAGTGATTTGAGTTTCCCCGTTGGACCTTAGCTCATTCGTCATGTTCCCAGTTATCCTGACGGGGCTTGCCGCTGTCGTGTACGATGTCTGGACACGTACGATGTATTCGTAAACTAGTGGAGCGTCTGTTAGGGTGTGCTAACGGCCGTGCAGAGCCAAGATCAATTACACATAACAGTCAATCCAAGCGGCGTAGCGTCGAAAGAAACTCATCTTATTCTGGTTTGCTTATCTGCATGACTCGGCTCTATCAAGGGACGTGGGAAGATGTCATGGACCATTGATGAAGGTAGGCTTTACGGGATGATTTGAGTAATCCTTAACATCGCCCCACAGCACCAAGAGAAGCTTGTATCAATGAGAATATCCCAAAACGGGGGTTCAGCTCTCTAACTAACCCAAGCTACATCGGCCGACGCTAGGAAACGTTTCACTTTGACAGATGATGCGCAACTCACTGGTCCAAGCCGGAGGGAGTGTTCGTAAATGGAAATTCTGTCTATTTAGGGCATTGGTCCAGTTTTATCCCGTCCTGATTATGCGTGCTGCTGCCATTCTCCGCCAATATGCGAACTCGGAGAAACAGCGGGTCAACCCCATTAATGCAGTGATGAGAAAGCTGTCAAGCCATGGGAATTGTCGAGTCATCTTCCAAGTTGCTGGGCATGCTTTGAACTCTTTTGCGGAGATCAACCCATAGGTTGTATTGAAGTCTCATGACTTTATTTGTTACCTTTGTCGAAGCCATTGAACTGGCAGTTCGTCGAGCGCGTGTTTTGCTGAAATATGCAGCCCTTGTTGATATGTATTGCTATCGGATGATTAGAACAGACGGCGGTTGGCACGTGGCCAAGGTTGTTAATTAGATTTAATCTACATCAAAAAGAAAAAGAAAGGCGGAGAGGTCTCGTAATGGCGCCATAGAAGACATCCGCGTTTGGAAGGTTGTGCCGCGATACGCTAACATAGGTAGATCATGTATCAGAGAAGTAGATAGAACGTCTAATAATAACAAATTTTAAGCATTGAAATGATTTACCTACTTCTCCGAGGAGAATGTATCCTCGATGATATTTTAGGAAAGATTCCAAATCCGGATTCCAGTATCTAGTTTTACGGTCGATGAATACGCAGAAGTGCGCAGATCGTAATGTTCATAAGATGTCAGACGATCATACACTGAGATGTGCCATTTACCCCTTCGCCATCGTATTGAAGCCATTAGTTCACGAGTGTTTGTGATCCGGCTCTGGAAAGTCCATGGAACAATTTGATTTCAAGCTGCAGCTGTGGAATTTGCCGCCGTCATAATTTCTAAGCCTATCCAGATCGCTGTTCAAGGCCGACTAAATAACCACGGTCTAATCCACACTCTAGCTACTTCCGTACAGTGACAGTCTACTATGGAGCATGCTTTGCATTTGCAAACACCAGAGGTCTATTTCGCACATATCGACAACCTTATTTATAGCAACTACAAGTCGTTGACGAGGTCATCTCATAGCGTTCCGTCATTGGGAAGCATCGGCATCAATATACTTGGCAGATTCCAGGCCCACGTTATCACGCGCAGGTTGGCGTGACACATCACAGCTCCTTACCGTCCCTATCGAATATAGCATGTCAATGTTGTAACACACCATGAGTGGGTTCGCTAAGTGTTCTCTATTATAACGCAAGGGGCGTTCTCGGTCCTTTCTTGGTATAATATTGTCTTGTATTAGGAGTCGCTGCAGCTTGCTATAGAATGCTACTGAAAGGGGGTGTATTGTGTGACGTCAGGTGTATTGGCAGCGATCCGTATAAATCTTGGCAAAGAAGCACGGAAGCTTGGAATAGGGCGGCCGGAAATATGTGGGGTTGGCTGGCTGTAAGTAAACCCGAATGTCGGATTTCACTTCCGGCTGACGGCATTGCGCAATCGACCTAACGGACCCGTATACGTAGTATGTCCAAGCTAATGTGGTGGAGACAACTAAGTCTATTGTTTCAGTTTTAGTTCCTGCCCCAGTGAACTCGGAGCTTCGGCTTTTTTCAGATCAGTGACATGCAGGGTTCTTAGAGTTTTCTGTGGCCGGATGTTCGTCCGAGAGAAACATCGTGTTTATGTTGAAACCATGGATAATATAGCTTCTTCTTCCGATATTAAAACGTAATGGAAATAGTTCAGCGCCACAGATCCACTGCCACTTTCAATTCGCCAAGGACCTTGATTCCATTAGCCTCCAGCGATGAGACTTCTCGTAAGAAACGAATACTTTTGCTTACGCATGAAAAAAAAACAGTTTCGTCCTGTGAGGTACTCATAAATTTATGGTTCATGAATGTCTTCGCAGTTTTCAGTAGGTCATTTGCTTGAAGGGCACATGATATTAATCGTTACTGTCGTAGATCCTACTAGATCGTACAACGAAAACCCTCAATATTGATACAGACCAACTGGATTATTACCAAGCCCTTTTTGAGTAATTAATATACAAGTGTTGGTCTAGGAAACATCAGCATTGTTACACGGATCTGTCACTTCTCCGCTGCAAACAACAAAGCGCGATCCTTCAGACCATCAGACTCGCCTCAATCAACTCTAGAATCGAGGATTCAATTACGATAGCGAAGTCCTCTCCTGAAATATCATACAGCAGACATTAGAGAGAACAGTGACATTCAAACTTCAAGTATCCTTGATTCAAGTATCCTTGAAGATGTTCAATAGAGGCCAGTATCTTCGAGATTTCGCCATGGTCATGGTAAGCAACCAACCAATGACAAGAATGGCATACTGCCATCGGGGTCCATGTGACGGTCAGCCCTAAGTAAAACAACTTGGCGCGGAAACAATTTGCCCGCCAACCCCACGCGGGGTTCGCTACTGGTGTTGAAATAAGCGCAGTTCGCGCCTTGTGCGCACTGTTGGGGCCCTCTTTGGCTAGCAGAGGACTGATTGACGGGAGAAGCCCTCAGAGGCTATTTTTTGCCAAGCTTGTGTGCATAACCGATGCGCCCGAGTTATGTGGTCAGCCACTTCGGGCAGGCATGGACCAGAGAAATGATTTCTGACTGATGAATTGTACGTCATCGTCAGGGAGACTCATCCACGTATCGACGAAGAACTGGTTGGCAATGGCACGTGGCCTGCTTTAGTCGTATGCAAGTTGTTCGGCCATAAAGCGGCTCCCAGGGACCAAACATTGATCTGGTTGTGCTACCCCGGGCATATTTGCTTCCTAGACCTGAAGGATATCTCGCGAAAAACACCCTATCATAGACTTCATAATGGGTTTTGTAGGTATCGTGCTCTGCCGTATGCTCCCGTTATCGCTAACATTCACAAGTTTCAGTCGCTGGGTAATATGGCCGACAGGTTTGCAATGCACGCTGTCAACTCTGCCGGTATGCGCCAGTCAACGCGGCCTCCAGAAACCTATATCGCGAAGGGCTAATAGACATTTGTTCCAGCCATGAGCCGTGCCTCTTACGCCGATGGAGTCGACTGTGTCCCGGCTGATGGCATGATTCTGCCATCCAAAGGCAAAGGCAAAAGTGAGCCCCCACCACGGGTGTCGAAAATGACCTGGAAGGAAACCTTGGAGGCAGAAAAGGCTGCCAAGGAGAAAGAACAGTCTCTTGCAAAGTGACTGGACCACAACAATCGATCTTTTCAATAGGCGCGGGCAGAAGGGTGAGGCTGGCAGGATCGAGGAACGATGTATCCATAATGATAATTTAGACATACCCAGATTCAAACAAGATAATGCTACATATCACCGCTACCGGAGTGATGTATGTTAAATGACCAATAACCTTAATCGAGAGGAGCATAGACGCAGCCATGCTCAAAGTCCTGATAAATACATATCCTGAAGATCTTTCAGAAAAATAGCATTCTCCGTCGCTGCTACTATAATCTTCCCGCCGTTCGCATCTCCAGAGCCCTGCTAGAGACGTTTCTTGCAAATACCTGCACCACTTACCGCCCGGTAAATCGCCTCGTACGGATCAGCTATGTCCGGGCCAGGTCCGGCAGCACCATGCTATTAGTTGGTCACAGGGTCACATGCAGGGGTGCAGCTGTCATCCTACTTTGTTTGGCCGTCTGAATTGATAGTTCTGCATCTGGAAAAGTAGAAATCCAACATTACTTGACGAGACGTTGACATTATGACCACACAAATGAGGCTATGTAAAGATGTCTGGATCTCCAACTCTACTAGTCTTTAAGCACTCCCACGCAAACCTTTTCCCTTTGGTTTAACTAACTAGGCTAGTTGAAATCAGGCAAGAGGTTTGACACGCCGTTCCTGGTTTATATCCCAGCATAGCTGATTTCAGATGCCGTATGCCGTCAAATAACCTTTCATAGCGGGATTGACCCATTTATGGGCGCGACGTCACATGCCATTACATGCTCTTAGTCGGTAGGACCGATTTCGAAGGCGCTATGCTCACACCAACCGCACGTGAAACAAATGTTCGGTGAGATTGTTCAACATGCGCAAAGAAGTTGTCCCGAAAAAGCCTGTTATGGCTTATCAATTCTAGGGATCGACCAAACACTTAGCCAGCGGCTGCACCGGGTATGTTAGACCATTTATTCACAACAAGTAACGGCAATAAGTCTACTATAGGAATGATGATCTCGCATCGACGACTCATTCTTTTAATATATGTGTTTCGGCTGGCTGAACCGTTCATTCTTCCCGAATAAAGGTCGCGGGTGATCGTCGTCTACGGTCGATTCTGAGGTCAAACACATCCAGGCGCTGATAGCCGCCAACAACATCGTGATACTGTTTACCCTCGATGCAGTCCCCCACATCCAAGTCCGCGTATAAAATGTCCTCTGCATCCTGCAGGTACTCCCGTGGCCTCTGCTCAAAGGTCGTCGTGTCGATGGTGAACCCCGGTAACAACGACCCAGAGGGATCCAGGAACATGGTCGCTCCGCGCTGTGAGTTCCTCAGGGCCTGCGCGACAAGCTCCGCCTGGCTGGACGTGGACGACACCGTCTCAATGGCGTCCTCACCGAGGACCCCGGAGCAGAGGACCCCGAAGCACTTGGCCTCGAAACAGTGCGCCGCAGACCGGATCCTGTTGGCAGCGACGTTGTCGTAGTTGACACCCTTGCCGACGCTCGACGCACTGCCTGAATCCGCCGCGGAGGCGGACGCGTCATGCTCGGCGTCCTGTCCGGTTCCGGATGACGGGACCCTGGTCGGCCAGACGGCCGGCCAAGTAGAGATGTGGATCTGCTCCCCCTGGGACATGAGCGCGTACCTGGCGAGCGGGTTCGTGTTCTCGCCGCAGATCAGGTTGCCGATCCTGCCGAAGCGCGTCTCCGCGACGTGGAGTCCGTGGCCGTCGCCCGGCGACCACGTCAGCTTCTCGAAAAAGGTCGGGACGAGCTTCCGGTGGTGGACGAGGACCTCACCGTCGCTGCCGATGACGATGTTCGAGTTGAACAGGGTGGCGCTGCTGTACCGCACCTTTTCGGAGACACCCACGCTGACCATCACGCCCAACTCCTTGGCCGTGGAGCGGATCGCGTTGACCTCTTCGCCGTCGACGTAGACGGACTCGAGCGCCATTCGCTTGAAGAGGTCATGATTCTCTGTCGGCGGCCGCAGAGCCGACCAGATGGGAAACGCTGGGATGTAGGTCTCCGGGAAGACGACAAGATTTGCGTGGTGGTTGGCGGCCCGTTGGATGAGGGAGACTGCCTTCTCCGTCGTTCGGCGTGCGGAGAGGAATACGGGCGAGACGTGGCATGCAGCAATGCGTATCGGACTTGACATGGTGGCCGGAGGCTCGGCTCAATGGCATATGGCAACTTAGGTCTGTGACCGAGACCCTACCACTGTCCCCGGAGACTGTCAACGTTACCAGCTCGGATGCTCAATGACCTCGTTGGAACTTGTCCTAATAATATTTGACTTCGGCATCCGGCGGCGGCGGCTTCTAATCCGCCAACCCCGCCCGCAGGGTTCCCCCGCGTTACAACCCCTCAATAGCCGAGTGCTGATATCCCGGTCACTGTACTCTGTACCGTGTTACGGTCGTGTCGATTCTGCACGTCGGCATACATTACTCTGTGTTCAGTACATGTACGGCAGTGAAATCCCGGCGCCGTACTTTTGACATAATACAACAGCGGTGCCAACCAGTATCGCACATGGAATCATCTGATAGTATATCACGCTTGGGTTCACGACTTCAGTAGTGTCCGCAATCACGGACAACCTGTGTCTCCTCTACACCACAACGGACGGGAGAAAACGTGAAGCATGTCATACGGTCGACCCTGACGAGTTTTGCATCGGGCACACACCGTAACCGCAGCTCCTTGACGCCTTCCTCACGCTTGACTAATTGCAGCCTATTTCAAACGATTCACATGGACACCGCGACCGTGGACAACACGAAATGGATACCGATGGTCGGCGGCCTAGTGGCGCGACCCTTTGCGCTGTGCCTAGAGCAGCTGAAGCAGCTACCGCGCAAATCCGTGATAGCGTTCCGAGAGTGCTACGGCAGCCCACTCAACCCAACGACCAGCGCAGTTTCGCACAGCCGTGCAGGTGGAGAGGTGAGCGTGGTTCCCTGAGCATGTTGTCAAAGTCTTGGTGGGCATAGACGCAGCCACGTCATGGACCGAGGCGGAAGTGAAGCCAAGGACGGGCTTCGAATAGAAGAGGTGGAGTGTCGTCGCGGGTCTTGAACCAGGACAGCAGATCTTGATGGTCAGCGCTGTCTCGGAGCCTGGTCAAAAGTAGCCGCTTTCAAGCCGGCGCAACCATGTTCATTCGGCGCCCATCACGGTGCAAGGTGTACTCTTGTGACAATGAAGCCACCTGGTACTAGCCACGTCCCTTGCGAGTTGCAGTGGATTGGGTGGAACGAAAGGAGAGAACGCTGCAGGCAGTATAAAACGTTCGCGGAAAGTCATGTTGCTATACCAGTTTCTACGTTCTGAAGAAACGAGACATGACTCCTTCGGTGACCAGAATTGGACGCATATATCATAACCGAATGATACAAAGCTACATATGGAAGATATGAATGTTGGCATCACAAGTGTGGTGATCTAGGTCAGAGAGGTAACGAATAAAAGGGGTACTGGCAAGTTTAAACAATTTAGATAAATAAATTTCTCAATTATACGTGAAGAAAAGCAACTATTATGGGCTGCCTGGTTAAAAGGCACGATAACCACCGTGTGTTAAATATCGTGACGGTGGTTATTATAACGCTCAGCAAAGTCCCATATGAGAGGAAATCAATGAAAACAACTTTCTCGACGTCCAAATTCGGAGTCTACGACTTGACCACCACTAGGCCGAAGTTTTGCAAACTCGACTAAGATGGATTACCAAACCATCAGGTGGAAAAGTTTGAACCAGACTAAACTGCCAGCACAATTTGGTCCTAGGCCTTCCCTGATTGCGATACCCTTTAGTGTAGATCTCCGTTCCGTACACACTCATCAGGAACCACCCACCACACAAACCACTCCCTAGGATGGGAGACCCGACGCATTTCGAATGCCGCACCAAAGGTTTGCATCATGCGAAACATCTCATCGCACGAGAAAACCCAGGCGTTTGTGTCCCGTGGAAGCCGCACATGCGCTATGCGGACTGATTCTGGTTTTTGAGGACCAACATGAGGGACATACGTTTGGCTTCATCGCCTTTTTTTTCTCGCATTGAGCGTCTTCAAAGCTGTCGTAAAACATGAATTGTGTGGGAGTTCTATTCCTCCAGTCCAGATGTTGCTTCATTGCCAAGGTTGTTATTGCATGCCTGGCATTCATAATGTACTTGTCGGGATCTTCGCATTCAATGCCGATGCCATGTTCATATGGCGTGCGGGAGAGGTTGTCGTACACATGGTATAGGTCGACATACTGTTCATCGGCTCTGAACTAGTGGGGTCGGAAGACTTCTGGCAGTTGTTCCATTGAGTATGATATAGTGCTTGTAGATGGAAGCGATGAAGTAGCGCAGAGTAAAATATAACAGAGACTAAAGTTGGCTTGCAATGAAGTTCGAAATGGACCAGGTGCCGCGGCGATACTGTTGAAAGTGCTTAAACGCTTGAGCGCGGATTGAGCATGCTTTAATAACAGACCATAGGTGCTGCGTAAAGCTTTAGATAAAGTGCTAACTTCCGTTTCAGGCACCCTTCCATCATTATTCATCATAAGAGTTTACTATTACAGAACTATCAGGAAACCGCAGAGAAGTCACCTTTATCCAGTTACCTGCCACTTGTCGGAGTCCTCGATCAGACCTGGACCTAGAGCCCGCGAAGCTTCAGCTGCAATTCGGATACCTTGCTGCAACTGGTAAGGGTGGTGTAGTGAGGCTATTTCCGGCACTTCTGTCACGTTCGCAGTATAACTTAAGATGCAAGGTTCTCAAGAGCTTAGAGACAGATTTGAATGCAGTTGTCATGTGGCCGGAATTTGAAAGTTGGATTATTTGCACTACGGTTGAAGTGAAGCTGACCTCGGTATTTCTCTGCGATTGATATACTGAGAATGATGTCACATGCTGGAGGCTGTCTATGGGATGATGCGTATCGTGATAATATCCTTCTACCGAGTGAACTGTGCTAGATACGATTAATCCTCAGTAAAGGAACAAGTTCTATTGGCTTATGGATTCATTCAGTCAACTTGATTAGTCGGGTTCCGTGAATGGCCGTGTATGGAAAGAACAGAGACACTCCGGAAAAGCCCACCATGTCAGCGTAAGGTAAGGTACCTTACATAAAGCATACAATGTCATGTTAGATATTATCAGTGAATTATGAAAACTCGTTCACTATCAAAGCGGCATCCAGCTTCTGTTTTAGTGGTGACACCCAATCGATGACATTTTGAATGTGCGGTCAGATCCGATTCTACCAGCCATCGTGTACTCGCTAGTTCTTCAAGGTTGCCAATTGCCAGGTCACCTTTGCATGAAAATAACAAATATGCAGTTCTTATTTTGTTTGATACTTTACAGCACCATAGAAACGATTGGCGTATGGCCAAGGCATAATATGATGTAGCTCGCGCGTGCTAGTCTGTCTGCCTTGCGCCCAACGTTGCCTCACGGCGATGGTCCGGAGAATGGTTCGCCATCTCAGTTCGTATGGTGTTGGGCTAGTTTTCATAAAGTCGGACCCATCAAATATGCATGGTACTTTCTCGTGAGTGGTGAATCCTCGCTGCATCTCATAACCCCTTGTCGAGCTGCCTCACCGCCATTGGGTCGTTGGACAAGTCTCACCATGCAGCTCATCGCTGGCAGCTCCATTTGGGCTTGAACAAATCTGCAGTGGCCGTCGCACAATTCATAAAGCTGCCCCCCATGTCGATGCGCGTGGCCGCCGCCATGTTTGGCACCCCAACGCCCTTCCCCGCCTCCCGACTCTCGTCGTCACATTGTTCTGTGCCGCTGTGCGCCGCTGTCAACGACCGTTGCCGATAGTCGAACGGACTCGAGCCCCGCTGCCATGCCAACTATCGTGCCGCCGACCGCAGAGGAATGGGAGAAGCATCGGAGGCTCATTACGGACCTGTACACGCGCCGGACTCTCAAGTTCATCAGGGCGCACCTCAAAGATGTCCATGGATTCAATGCGACGTGAGCTCTTGAATGGCCCCTGACGTTGTTGTAATTAACTCTGATGTAATACTAGAGAGCGTATGTACAAGGGCCGTTTGAAAACATGGGGCATCGAAAAGAATAAAAGGCATAGAACGAAGCCGCTGCAAAACAGTGGAGGCTCTTCCGAAGAGACTTTGCGGCTAAAGCTCCCTGTCACAACCTCAGGCGAGAACAATGGAAATGGGACTCATGGTCAAACCTCCCCGACTTTCCCATCGGCATTGACACCCCCCCTTGCATCGCCCTACCCCATTGACGCCGGGGTCGATTCCCGCTCTACGACCTACTTCGGTACCCCGAGACCGGTATCGTTTCCACCAACACCAGCAACAACCGCGGGATACAGATCACCTACCGTCTACGAGCCAGAGGACATAACTGTGAACCCGGACGTACTGCGCATCGACATTGTCAACAATGCGGTCTCGATACTGTCCAGGCTGGTCGAAGGAAGGCCTGTCGGTGCGGGTTTCGAAGATTGCACACCGACGGATGATCATATCGGGATATACCGGACACTACAGGAGGACCTCAAGCATGAAAGCTATATCAGAGGCTGCCTTGTAAACAACCCGTCTGCGGCCGCCACTGCCTCCTTGGACGAGCACGTCAAAGACCTACTGAAAGCATACCATCCGGCCATGCCCATCGGCCTGTTGAGCACCGTCAATCAGTGTATGGATTACAACGCCATTCACAAACTTGCCCATAGCCTTGTCGATTCTTCCGCCGATGTCCTCCCGCAGAACGACGACTTTATTCATCTGGCGCACAGGCTCCGTCGGTTGCTGAGCATCACAACCATTGAGAAGTTCCAACATTTCATGGAGCGAATCTGCGAAAGCCTCGAATCCAAGGTCCTCAAGGTCCTCGGGAGAAAAAGCCTGGTGACGATCTACCTGATGTTTCTGCTCAGCGCCAAGAAGGCGAAGCGCGAGCGCAAGCCGGACAATAAGATACTGGGCATGGCTCTCGAGAGCATGGCCCACGTCCAGCATTCATACCAGGACGATCCGAAGCTGATTGTGCAGTTCAGCCTCTTCATCACCGGCTACTGCACCCTTGCCGCGCCGGAGGGCAAGTTCGATCAGGGCGTCCTCGGCATGGCCGAAGACTGCTGCGCCCGGGCGGAAAAGTACCTCATTCAGCTGGAGTCGACCGACGGGAGCAAGGCGGCCGACATCAGGGATGCCAAGTCCCACTACGGGAAGAGCTGCTCGTTGCTGGCAGACTGCCGCTACGCGCAAGGCAACGAGCTGTACCAGGAGGACCGGGAAGAGCTTCACAGGTCCTCGCGCAGGCTGCTGCTGCTCGCAATCGCGTACCACGTCGATTGTTCACTGGGTACAATGGCGCAGTTTGAGCGACAGAAGCAGAAGTTGGAGCGGTGGTGCCACGATGCAAATGACGCTTGGCGGTTGCAGCAGCTGAAGGATTTTGAGAAGCTCATTAATGATTACAAGCAACGGCCGAAGGACGGGCCTTTGGTCCCAAGGCTATCGGTACTGCGATTGATCGAAGACACAACAGAGAACGCTTCGCTTTGGTGATGGGGAATCCTGTTTGAACCAGCATCTGGAGACCACGACAAAAAAGAAGAAAATCCACAAGAACCGTTATTGTGGGTGGCAACGTCACGATGCGCCCTTGCGGAGAACTTGTAAAGCTCGCTGGATCAGAACAGCCGAAGATTCTCGAAGCTGCATGGCCCGCAGATTGAGCCAAGCTATCTAAGTTGGCAGCCCGCAGATCCGCAGTCCGTGAGATATTTTATACGTCATACCCGCTCATTCTGTGCTCTACCCCATCTCGGTGTGGTGTGGAGGAGCTCGGTGAGCTCACCAGGACACGCCGAGATCCGCCGGACAAAACCTTCCGCATCTCGGCCCAGATCCCGGACGCCTCCGTGGGCCGTGTCGATATGCACACAACGTCGCCCATCAACACTGGATCCCGCATCAGATCTTCGATTTCGATTTGCCAAAATCTGCCCATCGCTCGTCCCCCTTCCATTTCAAACTGTTTGGTCTGAAGTCCTGCAGGGGTTCTCCCACAGTTTCCCCTATCTTCTCCACGCAAAAAGTGGCACTGTTATATCATCTTCTTCGGGCGTGATGTAATATCAGGGTGACATCATAAGCACCTCAACTGCGCTCACCATGGCGTTCTGGCCACCGACAGGAGATACTTAAGCGTACAGTAACCGTCGGATGAGAGGGGATTTCTAGACTAGTCGACACAGTCCTACGAACAACATAAGAAATACCCATCTATCGAGCAAAATCTGCGATTTTTCCGCCCCAGTACAAGCGATCAAAATGTCCGCTACACGCAACGTCGACTCCGTCAACCCTAAGCAGGGCGAGATCCACCCTAGAGTCCCTCGCTCTGAACCCCTCACCACCAAGGGCGTAAGTTTCGATTCTACGAGTGTCACTCTCAATCACAACCTAACAGCAAAACAGCACAAGCCGGGCGTCAAGGTCGGCAACGATGCCTACCCCGAGTTCCACGCCCAGACCTACCCTGCCGGCACCGCGCCCCAGGAGAACACCTTCCAGCCGAACCCCCCGGACGTCCCCGGCCGGGCCCTGAACCCCGAGGCGGCGGACTACACTGCCCCCAACGACTTCGCCGGCGCCACCAGCGCGGACGTCCACACCGGCCTTGGCAAGCCCATGCAGGGCCAGACCAGCAATGAGGTGCGCGGCGCCCATCCGCGCCACCGCAAGAAGGAAAGCGCGGGGCTTGAGGGGGTTGGCGCGTCCCAGGAGGACCCCATCAAGAAGCGCCATCTGGACGAGGACTTGAACGCCGCTGCCCGCAGGAACATTTCAGAGGTGCCCGGCGCGGAAGAGCGGTATCCAGCCACCGCCGAACAAGTTGCCAGCGAGAACAAAAAATGAGCTTTTTTCTTTTATGCACCATGTATCATTATTGTAGCGTCACGAAAAAGAATGTCTTTTTTAAACGCCAAACGGCTGGCATGGGGACGGTTTAATCTAAATCGAAGAATTTGAACGCTATTTGATATATGTAATGCGAATAAATATCTAAAACCGCAAGATTCAAAATGTATCTTGAATGAGAGTGAGAGCGCGATGAGCCATCGCAATCCGAGATGGCGTTGACTATTCGGCAGCCGAGCGTAGTCTTCCTTCAAACATGGCGAGTCTTAGACTTTAGGAGTTGCCGGGAAGAGGGAGGTGGAAGGGACCGTCTTCTTCAGAGCAAGGATGATCTTATCCTCGGACAAGTCGTTGCTTGCGTTCCACTTGAGAGCGTAGATGCCGTCGATGGTGTAGGGCGTGGCGTACCACTGAGACTGCATCTTGCCCGATGCGCCGGCGAAGAAGATGACGTTACCGTAGGTGAGGAAGCCGTCGGTCAGACGGTCGGAGGGGGCCGAGGTGGAGTTGACGAAACCGACGCTGTTGTTAGAGGCGCCGTTGGCAGGGATGGAGAAGGTGAGGTTGGACCAGTTGGGGGCGGAGCTGGAATCCGTGACATTCGGCGTCCCTTGCCAAATATGGTTATCGGGAGTGACTTGACCCTGTTAGCTTCGTCTGTTCTTGTTGAGGAGGAGGACAGTGGACTATACATGTAACGGGAGCCGCATTGGGGTCATTGAACTTGGAAAAGTTGCCAATGAAAGCATCGCCTGTGCACCGTGAAGTTAGCTTAGGACTCATGTTTCAAGATGGGTAATCCGTAAAGAAAAAGAGGCAGCGAGTCATGAAAAAAAGATGGACAAATGAACCAGGGTTTTCGAAGAACCCTCTTCGCCCCCCAATAATAGTCTTAATGTGCCTTACTACATACCTCCTGCAGAGAATACGGGCAGGCCCCCGATTCCGTCGCCGTAGGCGTACATCTGGAACGGCGTGTCGGCAGCGCGCGGCAGGTTTCCCGCCGGAACCGCAGCTGCGACAGCAGCAAGCGACAACAAGATGGCCCCAATGTGCTGCATTGTAACGATATGCGATGGCCTTTGAGGTAGAATCAACGGCCGTGGGTTAGCGAACGGATGAAGCTTTGAAAGATTCAGAAGGGAGCGGTGAGCTGAAAGGAGAGTAATCGGTGAGTGAGAGCCGGGATGGTGAGGGGACCCAGGAACGTAGCAGCAAAGGGAGGAGACTTGGTTAAATAAACGGAAAATAGAAACGATGCAGTGCTGATGTTCCACGCAAGCCGCGAAACATCGACGACGGTAGCATCGGTTTCTTACTCGCACGCGGCTACCACACAGACCAGCATACGTACTTAATTACGCAGTTGCCGTTGCATTATGCGAACGGCGACTCTCCAGATAAACAACCCAACCGGCGACTGACCAGTCACGTTGCACGCGATGAGGCTCAGACTCCATCCGCTCCTCCACAAATACGGGATGGGACCCCGGCTCAGCGAGTCGGGAACAGTCAACACTCCGTGATCGTTTGCCTGACCGGGATGGGCCTTTCCAGGGGGGCGGTTCTTTTAATTATGATTTGCTTGAGCATGTGGAAAGTGTGGGATCGATGGGGCGCGGGTGTGGGTTCATCGGAAAGCTTAATCAATAGTTGATATATTATAGATCTGTCCCACAGCCGCCGGATCCCGATACGGCTATTCTCGACATGGGGGTACGTAAGGGAAGCGGCTTCGTAGCATTTGACGTGAGTTGAGGTACGTGGACAAAGTGGTCCAATGCCCATAATAGTCCTGATACACTGGTGGAAAACAACGCGAAGTAGACCACCATGTCCGTAAACGTGTACAATAAAGGATATCCCGAAATTAACCTCCAATGCAAGGAATAGGAGCTTCGAGGCTGAACAACCCGGCAACGGAGCACAGACACCGCTCGGCCGAAACGGGCAAATCCAGGGGGTTAGATGCTTGACATAACTCCCATAGCTCGACATCGGACAACTTTATCCTTCCGGACGCTTTACCTTTATTGCTATACATACCGTAAGCCCAACGCGGAAGGGGTTCTCAAACTATAGCAACATACTTTTTTCACACAAGGATCAATCCAGCAATGAGCCGTACGACTGCGGCGTTTCGGCCCCTGCGGTTCCGTACGGATGAACCGGTGAAGAGTTATGTAAAAATATATGGGAAAGAATCCAAGAAATAGATTCCGATCATGCTAGGCTGGTTTATCATTTCGGTCTGCTCCCCGAAGCCGACTTTAACGTTCCGGTCTCCCTCCCGATCTCGTACGGATGGGCCGGTAAAGTGTTTAAACAGATGCCAAGTCATATAATTAGAGTCTGCTAGTTCGAGTGTATCTGGGGGGTATGTGTTCTAGTCAGTCAGAAGTATAGGGGTAAAGAGACAACTCATCTAGCGTGCAATGCCGCTTTCGATACCCATGATGCTGATAAACTTGCCAGGGTGATCTAACCTCCTTTTTTTTCTTGGCTTTGGCCAAGGGCCATCGACGACCTCCCCCTATACGCTTGGGAGAAGTCGGCGAGACCGGTTGTCGGGTCCTTGACTAGCCACTGGCGGGTCTCGCAGTTGATGCTTACGTCTGGGAGTACGCAACTGCTTCTAGGATGCTACGGAAGAGAAACGGCTAGTAACGAACCGTTACCCCTGGCACTCGGCTTGAATCAGTCATGTAGCCTCAGCTGCGTGCGGACTAGTCTAGATTCGGACCTGGACGCGTGCTACTTTTGGCCCCGCATGGGTGCGCGTGGCCCCTGGGACCCGATCACCCTGTACCAGATGGACTCCACACAGCAAGGGAGCTATCGAGGTAAAAGTGGCTCTACACGGCCGCGGAACAATGTCATTTTGTTCTGGAGAATCGTGCGATAAAATGAAGATCTGCAACCTACCGGGGACCGATGCGGGCTGCGGCCGACCATCCGATGTGACGTACTCGATTCAAGCCGCTTCGACCGGGGTTCGACCTGTTCGAAAGAGGAAATACCTTGCAAGGGCCTCACCGGGAACACGAAGCATCGCCGTTGTAAGCCGAGTGAAGTTCTCGTGAGCCGCCCGTACAGTCGGCCTCACCTGCGGGATACTTAAGATACTGCCATCTTCCGTTAATTCCATCAATGTTATCATCAGCCAGCCACTCACTCACCAACCACAGGTTGACTGCGCTTACATTCGCTTACACCCTCATTCCTCACGCATCAACCTTCGGTCAAACAGTCATTCGTTTCCTGCCTTGCTTGTGGCACGCATACCAAAAGTCATGTACCGATCTCTGCTCTTGGCCGGCGCCCTCGCGGGCTCCTTGGCCTCTGCCTTGCCTTCCCTCGGCTCACTCCCCGAGCCCAACCTGTTCCCTCGCGCTGCTTGCAGCGGCAACACCGCCAGCACGAGAAGCCAGTGGTGCGATTACTCCATCGACACTGACTACAACGAGGTGGTGCCTGAGACCGGCGTCACTCGCGAATACTGGCTGGAGCTGACGGACGTCACCGTCTCGCCTGATGGAGTTCCTCGCACTGCCATGGCCGTGAACGGCTCCATCCCGGGACCGACCCTCTTCGCCGACTGGGGTGACACAGTCAAGGTTCACGTCATCAACTCTCTTACCACCTCCAAAAACGGCACCAGCATTCACTTCCACGGCATCCGTCAAAACTACACCAACTCGAACGACGGCGTCAGCTCCATCACCCAGTGTCCCGTTGCCCCCGGCGATACCACCACCTACACCTGGCGCGCGACCCAGTACGGTTCCACTTGGTACCACTCCCACTTTGCCCTCCAGGCGTGGCAGGGCATCTTTGGCGGCATCGTCATCAACGGCCCTGCCACCGCCAACTACGACGAGGATCTCGGCATGCTCTTCCTGAACGACTGGGACCACCAGACGGTCGATGAGCTCTACTACAGCGCCCAGGCCGACGGTCCCCCGACTTTGGACAACGGCCTCATCAACGGCACCAACGTCTACGGCGACGACGGTTCTGCCTCCCAGACCGGCCACCGCTACAACGTCACGTGGACCTCCGGCACCTCCTACCGCATCAGACTCGTGAACGGCGCCGTCGACACGCACTGGAAGTTCATGATCGACAACCACACCATGACGGTCATCGCTTCCGACCTGGTGCCCATCACCCCCTTCACCACCAACGTCCTCAACTTGGGTATGGGACAGCGCTACGACGTCATCGTCACCGCGGACCAGGCGAGCACCGCCGACAGCTTCTGGATGCGTGCCATCCCCCAGTCCGCCTGCTCAGACAACGAAAGCACCGACAACATCAAGGGCATCGTCTCGTACACCGGCTCGATCACCACCCCCCAGACCACCGGCTACGCCTACACCGACGGCTGCGACGACGAGACGGACAACCTCAAGCCCTACATCGCCCAGACCGTCGGCGCCGCCGAATGGACCGACCTCCAGACCGCTAGCGTGCACAGCAACTCGGCCGGCCTCTTCAGGTGGACCCTCAACAGCACCAGCATGGTCGTCGACTGGGCCAACCCCACGCTCGAGCAGGTCATGGGCGGCGCAACCAGCTGGGCGACGGACGACTCAGTCGTCGAGCTCAGCGAGGCGAACCAGTGGGTCTACATGGTCGTCCAGGCCGACATCCCCGTCCCGCACCCGCTCCACCTCCACGGCCACGACTTCTTCGTCCTCGCCCAGGGCAGCGGCACCTACTCGAGCTCCGTCGCGCTCAACACCGCCAACCCGGCCCGCAGGGACACGGCCATGCTTCCCGCCTCCGGGTTCATCGTCATGGCGTGGAAGACGGACAACCCCGGCGCCTGGCTCATGCACTGCCACATCGGCTGGCACACGTCCGAGGGCTTCGCGATGCAGTTCGTCGAGCGCTACAGCGAGATCGCCGCCATCACCGACAACTCCACCCTGGCCGACACCTGCAGCTCTTGGAGAACTTTCCAGGAGGAGTACAAGATCGAGCAGGATGACTCTGGCGTTTGATTCGCCTGTTCAATCGATCCTTTCCGCGGGTGCACTAAATTTCGGACCGGCACCGTTTTCTTCAATGTCAATGATTCATCACATGTTGCATATCTCATTTATTTCATTTGTATTTTAGCGGGTTGGAGGCGTAGACTCTAATTCAGGGGAGGGGAGCAGTGATATGTAAGAGTTGGGGACAATATATCCAGCCAAGGTTATTAGAGTAGGCGAGCAGAAATTTATCCCCGACTTCGAGTTTAAACCTTTATGTTTGTTGAAGAACAGTGAGATGATGATGCATCGAGTAACCATTTCCGGAGCAATTGCGCATTGTCTTGCCGCGACGACGCCGCAACTAAACAGATATCAGATTCAGAAACAGGGTACACCCATGAATGTATGGAGATATGTCCGGCCGAGCCGTCGAGAACAGCGAGAACGAAGCGCACCAGAACAGACTGTCAATTCATTAATGTGGCGTAAACTCTCATTGGGATGATGGACTGGGATGTCAGAAACCATAATAAGTACGAGGCATGGATTGTTAACTTTAATTCTTCACTTGCCGACTCCGACCGTTTGGTTGTTTCGGCTCAAACCTTAATGCTTTGAGCGTGTTGCTAAAGGGTCCACGGACTCTCATCCTGTCTCATTCGAGAACTTCTGGCTAGTGGCTTGCCAATAGTATACTAATAGTCTTGGAGTCAAATCGGTCGTCGTTATCAGCACGACGTTGCACAGCATACACGCACTCAACTGGAATCTTCAGGCAGTCTACACATACTCATTTCTTTAAAGACATTCATGGTTTACGCCAATTCCTGAAGAGATTCACCTGCCCTACTTTAGCTGGAAATCTATACATCGAGAAAGCTGGCAATGATGTCGCCAACAGTTTCAGACCGCAAGACGCGTCATCATATTGAGCCTCTGGACGATGTACATGCGCTGTTCCGACAGACTTAGACTCTTTTCCTTTCTCTGTATTCTTCCTGCTTCGGAAGTAGCATTTCATGCCTTCCTTGCGTCGGAGAGGTGGGCGAACCTGAGTTTTTGATTTCGGGCTGATACGGTGCTCGCCATCGTGTAAGTGTTGTTAACCATCATGAGCGATATGGATGGTGGAATTTGTCTCCGACTGACTGTTTCACAGGCATGCAGTATAAGCGATTAGGAGCCTGATCGGCAACTCCGATAACAGTCCGATATCAGCCGTACTCCAATATAAAAATACAAAGGGTTAGGGTAAAGGAGAGTTTACTGTAAGGTCAAAGGTTAATTTGGGGAATATACTGCTAGGACCCCTAGATAAATAGAATTCTTCACCGCCTGCCCTTTTTACTAAGTAAGTAAGGTTTATAAACCCCTTATTTCTCCTATTATTATTCTTTTTAATAATTACTATAAATATTATAATTAATATTTAATAATTATTATAGTAACGTAGCAAAAAGAAGAAGGCCTATCTCTAGACCTAAAAGGCTTTATTATTATTTAACCTTTTTCTCTAGATCCTATATCTAAAGGCAAAAGCCTACTACAGCAATCATTAAGAAAACCAGTACTACAAAAGCCATAGCTTACTAAAGACGTTTAAAATTATCCTATTAAAGTTCTTAGTAATTCTTTTAGTAACTCTTCTATTAACTCTTTTAGTAAGTTTACTACTAGATCTACTAGTAATATAGTAATTAATTAAGTTAACTATAAAGTTAGTCCTAAAGATAATATTAGGAATAAAATCTGTAATATATTACTTTTTCCTAAAGATAATATTAGGAATAAAGTCTATAATATATCCCTTTTTCCTAAAGATATATAGTAGTCTTATAGCTAAATACTAAAACAGACTTATATAGTATAAACTTAACACTTAACTAACGCTTTTATAATAAAGCTTTTTATCTTCTACTAGGATAAACACCTTAATATAAAAAAGGCTACTATTTAAAGGCTAGTTATAAAAAAGCTTATAGAGAAAATTAATTTATTAGGCTAGTTTACTAGTCTTATAACTAGTAGATAGCTAACTAATAAGTATAAAGTTAAAAGAAAAAGGTATACTATTTAGGCCTTTATTACTTATAAGTTAGATAACAGATTTAATTAGGAAACAGGTATAGTTTCTTATAGTAAAAAGGCTTAAAAGTGCTTTCTTAATAATTACCCTAAGTATAAATAGGTCTTTAATAAAGGCCTAAGACTAATTACACTATATTAAAAGATATAAGGTAAGAATATTAAAAAAAGTAATAGTATATAGTCTATTAATAAGGCTATAACCTTATATTAAGTAACTAACTCCTTAGATAAAGATAACAGTAAGAAAATAGTTAAAAATAAAAATAATAATATAGATATTAGCTTAAAAGATTTATAACTAAGTTAATAAAGTATAATACTTTTACAGTTAATAATATTAATCCTTAACACTTTTATACCTTAACCTTACTAATAATCTAATAAAAGAACTTGTTACGCTACAGAATATCTATTTCCTAGGGAATCCACCAGATTACGCATAGACCAGCAGACCGGCAAATTGTCGGTTAGCCGCCTAGGAATTATAGGGATATTAGTAGAGAATTCTCTACCTGTTTGCTGTAAATTCTATAGGAATCCCTAGAGAATTATTTAGCCGTTTAGCCTAGAATCCTCTACTATTTATAGGTAGATCCCCTGCCTATTAGGAAAAAAAGGGGTATTAAATTTATAACTAATATACTTATACTAAAGTGTAATAAATAGTAGTATAACTATTATTACTATCTAAAGAAGCCGTCTTTATTAATAACTCTTTAAGATAAAAAAGAAGAAAGTAAAATATAAAAATATAACTTTAGCCTTTCTTTAGCACTAAAAGACTATAGTAAGATAAAATCTTTATTTACTCCTTATAATAAACCTAGTAAACAGGATAAAATAGAATTAATATCTAGTTTTTTTCTCTATTACTTTAGTCTTACCTAATAAAACCTATATAAGCTAAAGGTATTATTTATTATTATAAATAGAATTATCTATATCTACTTTCTAATTATTATTAAAGTAACCTTAATCCCTTCTATTAGATCTATTCTATATAGCCTAGCTTATTACTACCTATCTATAATATTAAGAATCTTTAGATAAATTGCTTACCCTAGCTAGATAAGCCTTTCTGCTAATAACTTATTAATAGCTATAAAATAGCTATTTATTTCTAATAAAATTATAAAAGTATTTAAAAACCTAACTAAAGAATTTAAGGCGCTATAAGGAAGCTATTAATTCTTAAGTAAAAAAAGATAAAGTATTTATTAAATCTATTTAGATAAAGATTTATAATAAAATAAAATAATTATAGTAAAAAGACTAAGAAAAAATAGACTTTAGTTAATATATTTATTCCTATTAGAGGTAGTCAGACAGATTAGGAAAGGTAGGGCCGTACATCACGTGACCTTATATCTGTATAAGGGCGTAGCGACTAAGTGTATATAAAGTGCAGTAAGTTATATAGCTAGGTTTATATATAGGCAAAGTAAGTGTATATAGGACTAAAGGAGTAAAAAGAAGAACTTAAAGGGAGTAGCTTTTTTAGCTTTAGTAATATTAAAGACCTACCTTTATATTTACAGCGTGTTTACTTATTACTCTAGTTACCTACTATTATTTAACAGACTAAAAGCTTTACCTAGACGACTAGACCAGTAAGCAATATACCTATAAATACTTATTACGTTACTAGAAAGATCGCTATACCTAAATATAACCAGAGCAGTACCTAAGCTATAGATAATTAACCTAACTGCTTTCTACCCCCCTTACTTATATATATAAGCACTCTAAATAGCTATAGCTTATCTTATAGGATTAAAATACTAAAGGAATAAAAGTAATAATTAGAGGAGGAGCTTAAGGTCGCTTATAAAGAGTCCTAAATTTATTACTAATATAAAAAGCTCTTACAGCTTTAAAGCAGTAGCTACACTCTAAATTAAGAAGTAACTTATACTGCTATAGATATAAATAGTAGACCTTTAGGGGACTAAAGCAGGGCTTAAGACAGCTTAGTAACCCTACTAAGTACTAAATTAGATAATAGTTTATATCTATATCGACCTTTATTTCTCCTTATACTATTATATAATAGAAAATTATATAAAAAACTTTAGATTTTTCTATTTAACTGTTAAATACACTTTATATTATAGTTAAGGCAGATTTATAGTAATTATAATAAAATAGCGTTTATAATAAGCTGTCTTTAAGGCTATATAAAAAAGGTGTAAATAAAACACTTAATAAAAAAAGGTTAAAACCTAATAAAATAAATAATTAAAATATAGGAAGCCTTTAAGAAGTTTTTTTATAATTAGATTTTAGACCTAGAAAGCTATATAGTTATAATAACCTTACAGCTAGATTATCTCTATTAAAAAGTAAACTAGAGTCTTAATAGATTCCTTATAGAATATAAAGCGCTTAAAATAAAGCTTTTTTATACTATCCTAAAGGAATAATATATCTCCTTCCTTTTAATAAAGCTATAACTAAATATCTAATAAGCTATTAGCTTATAGCTAGTATTTCTAAAGATATATATAAAATTAGTATTATTAGTAAGGCGTATAAAGTAAGCCTATAAGCTATAGCGCTGCCTATAATATAACCAGTATAACCCCTAACTAATATAAGCGTTATATAAGTAGTATAAAAACGTTAGCTATACTACTACGCCTAGCTTAAGAGTTATAACTAAGTAGATAACTAATAAGGAATACTATAATTATTATAAGATTAAATATCTTATAAGGAGCTGCCCCTAAGTAGAAAGGCTGTAAGGTATATACTATGCCTATAGAGTAAAAAGCTATTATATAAATAGATACCCTAAAGTGACCTGTAAGCAATATAGAAAAAAGGGGTATATACAGTACGATTACTATAAGGGAGTAAATAATATAAATAACATCCTAGTGGCAGCTATAAGGGGAAAACAGTAATAAAAGTGCTATATTAAGATCCTACTTATAGTATAAAAAAGCGCTATATAGGTAGTAATAAAGGCGCTTATTAACTTAAGATTAAAAGTAAATATAGTAAGCCTAAGTATATTTACTAGTAAGTAACTTCTTTAAATTTACCTATCTACCCCTTTAGTAGATATAGATAATAAACTAATACTAATAATAGGATTATATTACCTTTATATTAAAGCTATAGATAATATAAAAGTAGTAAAACACTAATTATACTACTTTATTATAATAAATCTCTAGTAGCTAACACTTATCTTTAGTATTAACTAGTTAGAAGAAGTAAACCTAGTAGTAGACTAAAAGATAAAATAATAGTAATACCCCTATTATAGTTAAAAAGTCAGCCTTATAAGAATAAAAAAAAAGTTCTATATACTATAGGTATTAGTAACTATACTTACACTATATATTACCTTTATAGCGCCTATAAAGATAAAAAGTAGTAAACCTAAACAGTATAAGTAGATTACTAAGTATTTAGATTTCTAAAAGCTTTTCTCTAAAGAAAAAACGCTTAGCCTACTTAAGCACTTAGTATATAAGTATTATATTACCCTTAAAGAAGGTACTAAGGTGCTATAAAGGCCTATTTATATATTATTAGAATAAGAACTTAAAACCCTATATAAATACCTTTAGAAAGCAGAAGCTTAAGGCTAGATTTATCTATTAATAAGCCTAAAAGGTATACTAATCTTTTTTATATTTAAAAAAGAAGGCAAGCTGTAACTTTATATTAACTACTATACGCTTAATAAGGTAATAAGAAAAAACTATATACTGCTACTGCTAATAGGTAAAATCCTTAACTGACTATCTAGTGTTAAGATATATACTAAGCTTAATATTAAGAATATATACTATTAGATATATATATATATAGGTAATAAGTAGAAGACAGCCTTTTATACCTAATACGGCTACTTTAAGTATTACGTTATACCTTTTAGGCTAGTTAATATACTAGTAATATTCTAATTATATATTAATAAAGTACTAGTAAGGCTAGTAAATATAATATATATTATATATCTAGACAATATTATAATCTATAGTAGTAACTTTAAAAAGTATAAAAACTATATATATAACGTCTTTATAAGGCTAAAGCAGTAAGGGCTTTATCTTAACCTAAAAAAATATAAATTTTATAAAATAATAATTAGCTTTCTAGGCTTTATAGTATTAATAGAAAGTATTTCTATAAAGTAAAGTCGTATTAAAACAGTTATATAGTAGCTACTTCTAAACAGTATAAAAGACATTTAGATATTTCTAGGGTTTATAGGATTCTACTAACGTTTTATCTAGAACTATTTAAAGATTACAGCCCTCTTAACCGATAAGCTTAAAGGTAACTAGAAAAATAAGCTAGAGCTAAATCCTTTAACTAAAGCGGTATTTAAGCAGCTTATTACAGCTTTTACTAAAGCTCTAGTGTTATAACACTTTAACCTTAACCTACCTACTATAATCTATATAGATATCTTAAAATTTACTATTAGGGCTATACTAGTCTAGTAGTATAAAAGGAAATAGTATTTAGTTACCTTCTAGTTAAGAAAACTATAAGGAGCTAAAATACGCTATAATACTAGTAATATAAAGCTACTAGTAATTATTAATAGCTTAAAAAGGTAATACTAATATATTAGCTATAGTAGAAAGATAGTTACTATTTAGACAGATTATTTTAACCTCTAATTTCTAAATATAAAGTAATACCTTAACCTAAAGCAGCTATACTAGCTTAACAACCTAATAGTATATAATATTAAGATTAAGTTTAAGCTAAAGAAATAAAACCCTATAGACAGGTTATTAAAAAGACTAAACTATACTATAGATATAGAAAAACAGCCGTTAGGGAGTAGTATAAAGGCTATATTAGTATAGCTATAGAGAGTAGTATAAAATTAGGAGCCCCTTTGTATTACAGTAATCGCGTAGAGGTAATGTAAAGGAGGCATAAGAGAAGAAAGCTAGAGAAAAAGGGTAGGCACCTAACCCTAGCCTGACTAAAGGGAAGGGACTAACTAGAAGGTAAAGTAGAAGCTATATTAAAAAGGTAATAAAGCAGAAGGCTAACTGCTTAAGCCTATTACTAAGGCTGTAAGTTATAAATTATATATCTTATAAAAAAGTAAAATTTAATATAATTTTAAAATAGTAAATAGTAAAGTAAAGCTAATAATTACTATATTACTATAACTTTAATAAGGGGACGCTTTTATAAAGGAAAAGTAGTAGTTTAAAAAGTAAAAGTAAAATAACTAAACTAGGCTTAAAAAGAGAAAAAGTAGTAGAGAAGCCTAGCATATTAATATAAAAGGTCTTCTTTATAAAGAGGTATAAGTCTATATATTATAAAAAAAAGGTATAAAAAAAAAGATACTAAAGAACTACTATAATATAAAGTATATAGAATATCTAGGCGTTAGCTAAATAATAAAGCTACTATAAAGAAGCTACTATTAAGATAGGTTATAAAAAGATATTAAGGAATATATTAATATATATATAGTATACTAAAGAATAAAACTATACTACTATTACCCTTATAGCTACCTTACTTTACTACTA
>MU843640.1:2406-71659 GCA_030867255.1 Colletotrichum somersetense | reverse complement strand
CCCTTTGCGTCACACCTCTCTCTCTCATTTACTAGATTGTTGCATAGGTGGCGCGCTTTCTCCGCGATTTCTGCTCCCTTCCCCATCCAAGCTCTCGTTGGCAGTCATAAACTCGAAGCTCAACATAGTTTTCACGCTATGGATCTAGACAAACCTCTCACGCCTACTTGCGGGCTGCACGGCACCATCCCAGACACACCGGCCTGCTCGGTCAGGGGAACCCGGGACTTGTTGAAGGAACAGTGGCTTTGGTAAGTTGTGGGGTGTGCCTTTGAGCAGGGAGCGGATTTCGTTCCTTATTGTGCTCTCTAGACCGACAAGGCATCACGGGCGGGGAGACCTGCATTCATGAATCATCACTGACAACGAGCACGCGTAACAGCCCCTCGACGAGGCCCATATAAGGTTATACCGTCATCTGCACGTCTCGCCAAGGAACAATTCATTGCCATTATAACCATAAATCTTTCCCCGAGGGCACGCCTTTGCAGCGGCGAGCTTTGCTCAGAAGCTAGTACCGTCAAGATGTTGGGATTCTCCTGTGCGCCGCCTCCCATTCGGAGCCTCAATATCTCTCTGGGGGGGGCTTCAAAACTGATTAAGCATTTCTTAGCGTTCACCACCCCAGCTCGAGTCTCGAAATCAGGCCGCCTGCCAAAGATCGTGCGCGTACACACACATATGCACACATACACACACACGCCAAACACCATTGGTGTACGTCACCAAGGGGGAAGAAGCTCTTAAAGGCTCTTCCCACCCCTTAGATCTGTCATATGTCAACCGAGCGTGAATCCTGGAAATAAAAAAGGGGGGAGTAACCCGGTTAGACCGTCTTTTGACCCGTTCGACGGCTATAGCAAAGACTGCCGATTCTAGTATTGCGTACGTAGCATCTCTGTTATGAGCTCGTATGTACGAATATCCAACTCGAACTGACAGCATCTCTACAGGCTCGTTACGAACCCTGCGTTTCTTGTCATGACCCCGGCTGAGGCCAACACCTCGTATACATGATGGCGGCAGCATTCTTTCTTTGCAGAGCTGGCAAGCGTTGGCAGCGAAGTCACCAAAGTCACCCTAATCTACTGAACACGACAAGCTATAGTATAGCTGGTTGAAAGACTCTTTGGAAATATTACAAAACTAAGTACCACATGCTCTTGTAGCCGGTGCATATAATGTACAGGTCCTTCACTACTCCGTTACTCTGTGGGTTTACAGTGCTATCAATAGCGTTATAAATACTAAGACAACGCTAGAGAGGGAAAGGGGTAAATGATGAGGGGCGAGAGACGGGGAATGGTGCAAAATTGAAAACCGAAGTCCTGTTACTTTCTTCTTTTCAGAAACAGCAACAGTCAGAGGCATTGACTGACTCAGCAACGTGACTATATCTAATGATTCCGAAAAGTATATCGACACATACGACCATACCCACTGGAGAACTCGGGATCCCGTCCGCTCTCCCATAGATAAGCCAGTGAGGGCCGGATTAGTAGTTGGGTCGGTGACGACCAGCGAATACCTGGTGTTGTATGTCTTTACTTTTTTTCGTCTTTATTCGACGGGCTTTCAGGTACATATCGCCCGTTTGTGAGAACTCGCAAGAGTGCAGCCTATATCTACCTTTGTCCTTGGGGCGGGAAGGGGGGGGGGGGGACGATGGACCTCTACGACATGTAGCTACAAAGACCATTACTATCCTTGCGGGTTAGAGAGTTCAGTGAAGGGAGGCGGGATTTGTGCGCACAAGCTCGGGCTGGGATTCCATGTTTTGCCACGACTGTTGCGACACAGATCGGACCCGCAAGTCAGCCAGTCCATATCCAACGTGACAGGGATGGAAACCCAACACCACTGGGAACGACATTCTCGGGACGCGTGGGACTTCTGCGGCAGCTTCACTTCCCGGATATCCCCCCAAAGCCACGGTTTTGACCGACGCTTGGGATGTTGTGGCCATAGGCTGGTCTCCCGGAGTCGCCTCGAATGAAATTGATGACTGATCGCATTCCCCGATACGTGCGCCTGGACCCCCGTCTTCTTGCGTATTACCGCGAGGGTGCTGCGGAAGGGGAGAGTGTGAGCGACGTGGGACGGCCCAAAGTCTCCTCGACAGACGCGGTAGAATTCGAGGCAGCGAGGCGGCTGCAAGACGCAATCCGCCGCGGCGCTTCAGCTCCATCAACTGCTCGCCATCCAAAGAAAACGGTATCAGCGAATGCCTGGGAGTGCCGGAGGCGGGGCTGCGGGAGTTGGGCAGGTTCATGTAACCGACTTACGCCTGCAAAGCATCATCATAATCTTCTCATCGTTCGAGGCTCGAAAACGGAGACGGGAGAGGCTCACGAATACCGCCCACGGGGGGGCAAGAGCCCAATCACCTCCAGGAGCGGCGCCCAACATGGTCGTCAGAGGCGATGGCGTGATCGCGAACTCGTTGAGCCCCCTCTGCATCCTGCATTTCTCGGCCCAAAAACCCCGCCCGGGGGCGTCGGGAGTTGCAGAGTCGGATAGAGAGCCGGGTCGCGGGAGAGGCATCCTGTTGCGACACGATCAGGAGCATCATCTCTCGTCGCGCGCGTCCGTATTTCGCGTACTCGTCAGAATATCCGGCCTGAAAAGCTCGACAACGCTTGTGGAAGAATCGTTACCGGGTCCGGAAAAGGCTTTGCGTACGATGATGCGTCTAAAGTTGTCGCGTCTCCAGCTCGGCGGCTTCCTCTGACTTGCAAACGCGACCCCGCTTCGATCGCCCTGCCGGTCTGGCTGCACTGGACGGGCAAATTCGAGGCGAGGTTTTCATAATATAGGAAGTTTCAAGTTGGTTTTCGCGGTCTGATTGAGTAGTTCCGAGGCCTATAACGCCATGCCCCGGCTATATCTACCTCCATTCGGGCGGTTGGGCCGTGCAAGGCCGCAGAAGGGTGTATGTCATGGAAGATGATTGGCCGCCACAGAGTCCAAAGTAACTTGGGAACCAATGTACTTGTGGCAAGCGTTGATGATGACCGGCTTGCTGGCAACAAGATAAGGATATCTATCCTCCGGTGATCTGTCAACGTTCATCACCGGGGATTCTAGTCCCGGGTCGCGCCGTTTGCCTAGCCAAGCCACTCGTGGCTTCTGCACAGCATCTCAGCCTGGCTTTTGATTCGGACACAAGCGATGGGGTCCTTGAAATATGCAGGCCCTGGCTTAGTGTTGAACCAGGTTTCACAAATCTAGATGGACCGACACCTGCAGCCAGTGGCGTTGTTGGGACAGTCGTACGGAGCCGGTCGACAGGACTCGTGTCGCCAAGGAGTGTATTGAACAGCCTGATGACATGTGAAGAAGCCTAGGAGCAGCCGTAGCAATTACTGGCATCTGATCATCTAGCTCGACACAAGACCGACATGCAAGTTGCCCCGGCGCAAAAGCGACAGGGTGGCCAATGGGGGTCGCAACAGGATACCACAATATGTATTGACAGTCGAAAGCAGATCAAGCAACGCAAACCCAATGCGCTTCGACCCGAACAATCAAGAGACGACGTTGAAGGCGGCTCTTTGTAAGACACGGACAGCGTGGGGGTTGGCGAGAACGTCAGAGCCTTATAGGATGGCGTGCGCGGGGTGGGTGGAGCACGACGTCAGGGACCATGGCACATCCTTGTCTCAGGCCCATGGAGGGGCCGATTTGGGAATTAAGCATTCTGATGCCAGAAAAGCTAGACGGCGCCGAGTAGCACCTTTTTCAACGTCAAAGATGGGAACGGCGATGGTCGTGGCGGCGGCGTTGTGTGTCGACGCAACACACTTTTGGTTCTTGGGGCGGGCCCTCTGAGCGGTGTAGGGTGTGCGGACGCGCCTGTCGATTGGCGAAGATGAACGACGACGACGACGAAGACGACGACGGGCGGGAAGACAAGACTTCTGGGGGTCGAGGAAAACAAAAACAACGCTGCGGCTGACTCTTAGCGGTAGTCTCAGGGCTTTAGCATACAACAACGGGCTTGTGATTCTGTTGTTGACTTTGGACACGTGTGAAGGAAGAGACGAAGTCAAAGAGCGTCCGTCGTTAGTGGGCGGCGAGTGCGACCCACCCCACCTGCCACGGGCTTCACACCCCTCCCCTCCCTCCCCTTCCCCTTTCCGGGATTCCCAACGGCAACTAGCGCAAGTTCCCATAAAGAACCCCTGTCATGGGGCCGGCCGGAAGGTGATGCCTGCAGATGGGGATGCGGGGCGGCGAGGAACAGATTTGACGTCGATGAAAAGGGGACGAGGAGCAATTTGACGACGCTCTGAGACCAAGAGTCGTTTGAAACGAGGACGGGCGAGAAGGAGAAGCACAGCGATGTAGCGGTCGGGGTGTGAGGGGCGTGACTGACTTGGTGGGAGGACAGGTTGGTCGAAAGTCGGTGGAGTGGGAAGCGCTTGTGTTGGAAGAGGATGGAGGTTCCGAGAGCACACTACCGATGAGGGGGGCGGGGAGCAGGTAAGCGGTAAATGCAAGTAAGCGGGTGTCTGGGGGTCTCGACACTAGTGTAGCCGTATGAAGTACTTGAGGACATACAGTACGCTGTACGTACAGTAGTTTACATGGGGTGGCGTTGCATGTGGGCGGTCGGTGGGGAACTAAAGACGGAGGAGTGCGCAGTGGTGGATAGATAGGCTTGCGGGCGGCGCTAAAGTACTGTGCCCTACGGATACTAACCTTAGGTAGTACTGTACTACCGGTAAGCCATGGTGGTGCGTGTCGTTCGAGGTGATGTGCGTTGCGAAAAGCATAAACGACCTACTTACTCCCTATGTAGGTAGTCTGGTTTATGCTGGGCTTCAAGTTAATGGCTGATACGTGAGATGAGGCGAGTGCAGCGCAGTGCAGCATGGCGCGAAGTTATCTCGCAGGAGGACAGAACGAAAGAGAGGCATACTGCATCCTACTGGACAGGGAGGCGACGTGCCGCTGCCGGCGGACGGGCGGGCGGGCTGGATAAATGCAGGATGCACTGCAGCTGCCATTGATGATTGCCCGGCATGCAGACTGCAAGCGGCGAGCGAGGACGAGCGAGGTTTGACGAGCGACGCGTAGCATCGGGCTTCCAAACGGTGTGTGGCGGCAAGACCCGGAGTGATGCCGAGGGCAGGGCATAGCAGGGCATAGCAAGGCATAGATAGCAAGGCAAGGCAAGCAGACACGGACGAGGATGGGCGGCCAGACGCACCACGTAACGCATGTGTTGCCAGCGGCCAGGGTCGGGGACGACCGACGTCGGCGCCGGGGGTCGGTTGCACTACTAAACTAGTTTACGTATGCATACGTACCTACCCTAGTTTAAGTAAACTACCTGGTTTAGGAGAGGGTAGGCGCCTACTACGAAGAGTGCATGTGTATCCGGGATGGTCGGCCTTGTCTGCCGCTTGTCAACCTTCTCGTGCTTGCTGACTGACTGCTTGCTGGACCATGGTCGCGTCCCGACTGTACGAATACAGTACAGACAGTACTGCGGAGCCGGGTCCAGGCTCTGGCTTGGCCGAGGCCATATGGGTTCGAGATCTCGATCGCTTCACTTGTTGCCCAGTCGCCTTGCGAGACGCGAAGCTTGGTTTAGGGTTCCACCACCTCGTCATCCCTCCCTCGCACACCGCATCCTGGGTTCTGAAGCATATCCAAGGAGGCGACTGATTGAATATCCTTGGAACGGGAGATTGAACATGTCGTCGACACAAGGGTTTGAAGTCGTCAAATGCGACCACCGGTAAGCATGTTTCCCAAAGTCAGCTTTCCACCCCACCCTCCAGGTGGGTTTCCAGGGTGTATCGTATCAACCGTGAACCAAATTCCATCTCATGTCGTCCGAGGTGAGCGTACGCGGAGTTGCAGTAGCGCGTAGCAAGGCGGTCCTTGAGTTGACGACGTTGCTTGGGAGGTGTCGACGTTGTTGCGTTGGGCGTTGGGTGGTGACGAAGAGAAAGAGAGCGGAAGAGGGAGACAGGGGGGAAGAGAGAGAGGACTGGCTGGAACTAGGGAGATACTGGATGACACGGCCAATCAGAGGCGGCAATGACTAACGGACTCGGATATTAGGATGCGGCGCACGCTAGCAGGCTGGCTGGCGAGAACTGGAGCGCAGCGCAGCGCTGCACAGTGTATGCGACGCAGCCCCAATCAGCCGTCCCAAGTGTGTGTCGGAGCCGCCAGCCAATAGCACCAATCGCCGTGAGAGAATTAGGCCATGGCCGTGGAGCTTTCTCTTTCTCCCATCACCGACGCCGGGTGGAGAGTCGAGATGCTTACCTTACGGTGCTTGCCTACAGGTAGCTACGGTGGCCAGCAGTAAGTACATTGCATAGGAGGAACCGAAGCGCAGCGGCTTCATTTCGGTATGGTTGAAATGCCGGTTTGAGAGTTGGCTGGTAGTTTCGAGAAACAACTCATCGTCCAATGTCGAGCAACGGCCGTCGATCGTGCGTGTGTGGCGCGGGTTGACATGCACGGGATGCCCCTAGCTGTAAGCATGGCTCTGGACGATCCTTGGAAAGGTGTGTGCGTGTGATATGGTCAGTTGCTTGCTACGCTACCAGGGACGAGAGGCAAGACAAGACGGTAAGAGGGAAAAGAAGCCCGAACCGGTTCGCGGATGTCTGGATAAGTACCTACCTTAGGGTAGGCAGTTCACCCTACTTCATCCAGTAGGCCGACCGCCGACAGCCGACTTCTTCAGAGGAGGGAGGGTGGGTGGCACAAGACGGACGACACGACACACACGGAGAAGAGAGCGAGAGGAGAAAGGAGAAGGAGAGAGAGGGGTGGAGAGAAGAGAAGAGTGGAAGACGAAGGAAAAGCCCACCACACAACAACAATCCACCCGTCGAGATTGCGCTACTGCATCCATCGACAAGGAACCGTAGCGCATCTTTACAAGCCCGTGCACGCACTCCTACCGCTGCAACTCTCTCCCCTGTCGCCGTGCGGCCAGACTTGCTCCTTTTTCTTTTGGCGCCGTCGGTCTAGAAACCGCAATGCCGTGGGAAGGAAGGCGCGCCCCGCCTCGCCTGTCGATGCAGGTGCGGTGCGCTGCGGTGCTGTGCGGGCGGGTTCGAGTCGCACTTTGCGGGTGCAAGAGCCTCTCACTACCTTACTTTTCGCACACTGTGTTGGGTATCTATCTGTGCCGGGCTGGGTCGACACACCGGACGGTGTAAGTCGCAGCAGAGGAGACAGGAAAAGAGAGAGAAAGAAAGAGGGAGCGGGCTAAAATAAATAAAAATAAAAAACACACACGTCCCCCGTCAGATGCATTCCTCCCACCAGAACCAGCAACACACACACACACACACACCCTAGACACCACGAGGAACCTCTTCCATACCACCGACCGCACTCGCCCGCTCTGTTTCCCGCTTGCAGCCGCCATCCTTCTTCTACTTCCGCTGTCCCTTGGCTGTGGTCTAGGTAGCTCCATCCTGGTCCTCTCTGCAAGCGCTTGGGTATCCGCTCCCAGCGCCGTTATCGCCCGCGGATCCACGTCCAAGAAGCATTGTTTTATTTACCTCCCCCTCCTCCCTCCTGCTTCCGCTCATTGCTGCATTCCTCTTCTTCTTCTTTTTTCTTTCTCTCTCTCAATATCAACCATCTGAGAACGGACAAATATTCTCCCTGTGTCTCTCTATCTATCTCTTTCCTGCGATACGTCACACGCGCCGCCGACCAGGAGACGAGAAACGTGTATAAGCGTGCACGCATCCCGACATTTCATTCTTCAAGTTTTCCTACGTACTAGTAGAATTCTCGTCGATTGTATTTGTCGCATCGTAAGACTTGAACCAAGTCTAGAGACAATGACCCTGACCATGCAGAAAAGCCCTCGCAACCCGGACGACTTCCCCACCGCACAGCTCTTTCTTCTGGGTGAGTTGCATACCAAACTTGCTTTTACTGGAATTCCATGTCTTGCGCCCCCCCAACACCCACCACCACCTTCGTGGGGCTATCATACCATACTACCTTGCCTCTTCCTACCACCATGCCAACATGCTAACCTCTCCTTAGCCATCGTCCGTCTGGCAGAGCCCATCGCCCTCACCTCAATCTTTCCCTATGCCTGGCCCCTCGTCAAGAGGTTCGAAATCGGCAACGCCGAAGATGCCTCGTTTTATGCCGGACTTCTCATCTCCTCCTTCTCCCTCGCCGAAGCCCTGATGGGCATGTACTGGGGCGGTCTTTCTGACCGCATAGGAAGAAAACCCGTACTGCTCCTGGGATGCATCGGCACCATGTTCAGCATGGTCATGGTCGGCTTCGCCCCCAACATCTGGATCGCCGTGGCCGGCAGAGCCATCGGTGGCCTCCTCAACGGCAACATCGGCGTCATCCAGACCATGGTTGGTGAATTGGTCACCAAGCCTGAGCACGAGCGTAAGAGTTCCCTCCCTCCCTCTCTCTCAGACTCGATGTCATGTTGATTTTCGTCGTAGCCCGCGCATTCTCAGTCATGCCCTTCGTATGGTCCATCGGCACAATCATCGGCCCCTTCATCGGTGGCACCTTTGCCGACCCCCACGAGGCCTTCCCCAACTTGTTTCCCGCCGATGGCATCTTCTACCGCTACCCCTACCTCCTGCCCAACCTCGTCTGCGCTGCTCTCCTCTTCATCAGTATCGTCCTGGGCTACTTCTTGCTTGAGGAGACTCACCCGGACATGCAGCCCCGTGTCTTCCTCCCCGACAACAGTTACGCCTCTGAGGAGACTCCCTTGCTGGAGACCTCGGACGCCATGAAGAGGCCCGCCGTCGACCTGAGAGACGACAATTACGGAACCGTCCGCGGCCGCAGCCAGAGGGCTTCTGATAAGGAGACGGAACAGCCGTGCAACATCTACACCAAGCCCATCATGTCCTTGATCCTTGCGCTCTGCATCTTCACCTATCACTCGATGACATACGACCACCTTCTGCCCATCTTCTTCGAAGACGATCGCTCCATCAGCAACCCGATGACCGTCCTCGCTTCCTCGACGAGCCCATTCTACACCCCCGGTGGTCTTGGTCTTTCTCTACGTGCTGTGGGCATGATCATGGCCGTCAACGGCGTCATTGCGCTGTTCGTCCAAGCCGTCATCTTCCCCTTCGCCGCCGAGAGACTGGGCGTCTACCGCCTGTTCATCATCGTCACCGTGTTGCACCCGATCGCATACGTCATGGTCCCCGGCCTGCTTTTCCTCCCCTCCTCGCTGCTCTACGCCGGCATCTACTTCTGCTTGACCATCCGCAACATCTTGTCCATCATCCTCTACCCGCTCCTCCTGATCTTGATCAAAGAGGCTACTCCCACGCCCAAGGCTCTGGGCAAGGTCAACGGTCTGGCCGCGAGCGCCGCTGCTGGCTTCCGCATGATTGCCCCTCCCGTCGCCGGTTGGCTGTACACTGTTGGAAGCAAGGTCGACTGCACCGCCCTGGCATGGTACGGCAGTGCTGTTGTCGCCGTTATTGGCGCTGTCCAGTGCTTCTCAGTGAAGCGTGAGCGCAAGGACGACGTGACGGAGGAGGAGGCTCAGCCTTGCTTGCGCAAGAGAGAGTCTCGCGTCACCATCACGGAGATGTTTTCGGACGACGAATGAATGTGTCACGCAACGAGCGTCACGAACATGACTGGAAGGATATCGAAGCAAAGTGCACAACAAGCACACCGTGGACCGGAGTGCAAAAAAGACGTTACGATACAGCAATACCAACCAAAAAAAAAAAAAAAAACCTCCCATAAAAAGGGGTAATAGACGGGGAGTTTGTGTGTTTTGGACTTTCGGACTGAAACAGATGAGGGCGTTACGGACCTGGGTTGGCATTTTGGGGTCGGATAAAGTGTTTGCGGGTGACAGGTTAGATCAAAGATATCCCTTGCTGGAGCGTGTAAGCGAGTACGACTGAAGTTTTTGGATGCATTGAGCAGGCGCTGGGAGCGACTGTCACTTGGTCATTTGGTATATTGAGCCGCCCTAATTAGAATTGAAGTTTTCATGATCAAGCGCAATATTTTCAGCTGGTGTGGATTGATGATGTACTTTGGAAATGACTGGCCAACCACAGTATCAATCTGAAGATGGAATGATTAGAGACTTTATCGTTTATTGCCGTAGACTGGATAGGGTACACTTGGCTGTCTTTTTGGATCGTTCTTCACCACCTCAATTGAGGTTGAACGATTTTAGTTCCATGAGGTTCGTGGCTTCTCCATGAACTCCAGAATTTGGGTCATCTACCCAATAAAAATCGCCACCGCGGAAACCACACAAACTCACTCATCTCCGAAATTTTTCATTCTCATACAGAGTCACAACTCAAAATCTCAATAGAGCCCACACGGAACTCCCACCACAAACACCAACTACGACGACCGGAAACAGCGATTAACTCATTCACCAAGAGAGAGGGAGAGAGTGCGTGCGTGTGTAAAGCTCGTCCAGCAATCCACGTCACAAGGAGACACGCGCAAGCAAGCCTGAAGACGGGGAAAAGCGGGGCCAAATCGCAAACATGAAAATCGACGAGATCACAGACCAAATGGCCGACGCCATGATCGCCGAGACGGAGCGCCGCGACGCCATCGCCGCGGCGGCGGCGGCCGAAGCCTCGGGCCAAGCGCCCCCCGGCGCCGAGAGAGGCGCCGCCTTGCCCCCCGGCCACGCCCTCCTCAGCGGCAAGACGCCGGACCAGGTGCTGGCGGAGCTCAACAAGTCGCCGCTCTTTATGACGGAGCTCGAGGAGAACGACGACGTGGCGGCGCTGCAGGCGCTGGCGTACGAGGGCACGGCGCGCGAGAACGGCGAGGAATTCAAGGAGCGCGGCAACGAGTGCTTCAAGGCCGGCATGCACGCCGACGCCAAGGAGTTCTACACCAAGGGCATCGACGTGCTCGCGGCCGAGGAGCGACGGCGCGCCAGGGGCGAGAAGACGTACCACACTGAGAGGGCGCGGACCGGCGAGGGCGACGACGAATCCGAGGAGCGGGACGTCGAGGTCGAGGACGACGACGACGAGATCGCCCGGCAGCGCGCCGTGCTCGAGAGCCTCTACGTCAACCGCGCGGCGTGCCACCTCGCCTTGGGCAACTACCGGTCGTGCTGGACCGACTGCGGCCTCGCGCTGCGGCTGAACCCGCGGAACCTCAAGGCCTACTACCGCTCGGCGCGCGCGCTGCTCAAGGTCGACCGCATCGCCGAGGCCGACGACGCCTGCGCGCGGGGGCTGGCCCTCGACCCCGACAACAAGCCGCTCCGGGCCGTGGCGCAGGACATCGTCAAGGCGGCGGAGCTCGCCGACGCCCGGGCCCGGCGCGAGGCCGAGAGGAAGGCCGGCGAGGCGCGGCGCGAGGCGCTGCTACGCGCGGCCCTCACGGCGCGGGGCATCCGCACGCGGGCGACGGCGCAGCCGCCAGAGATGGAGGACGCGCGGATGCGCCTCGTGCCGGACGAGGACGACCCGGCCAGCAGCCTCAGCTTCCCCGCCGTGCTGCTGTACCCGCTGCGGCTCGAGAGCGACTTCGTCAAGGCCTTCAACGAGACGGAGCGCCTCGCCGACCACCTCGCCTACATCCTGCCCCCGCCGTGGGACGACAAGGGCGAGTACACGCCCGACGGTGTCGAGTGCTACATGGAGACGGCCGCGGGCGGGCTCGTCAAGGTGGGCAAGAAGGCCACGCTGCTCAAGATCCTGAGCGGGGGCGCCGTCGAGGTCGTCGACGGCATCGTGCGGGTGTACGTCGTGCCCGCGGCCCGGGCCAAGGGGTGGATCGAGGAGTTCAAGCTCAAGAAGGCCGCGGAGAAGGGGGGCAGCTAGAGCGCAACGGGATGGGTTATGCGATTCGGGGAGGGGGCACGAGTTCCTTACAATGACGAGTAGGGGGATAAGAAGGAGAGGGAAGAGATACTTTTTATGATTGCTACGGAACGGAAGACCAAAAGAAAAAAAAACTTGGGAGTTGGGTGGGTGGTTTTGTCTTGCTTATTTTTTTTTCTCTCTCTTCTTTTCCTCCGCCGCCATAGATGAAAAACCCGGTTGTTTTGTGTGCCAAACATCGCACCCACGCAAACTGAGAAAAACAGAGAAAACAAAGACCCGTCCTTTCTCTCTCCTTCGTACACGCCTTCCAGTTCCCATCATGAAGTACTACCTGGCATCTTCCCCAGTCTAGCCGCAAGCATTACCCGACACCCCGACTCCCAATAGCCATTCAAAAGGAGGGAAACTCCGACAAAGAGTGCGCGAGCAAGCACGGGAATCTAGAGTATGTTTTTTTTCTTCTTCATCCGAACGCCCCAAAGCCGTCCATTACCATCGCCATTAACCACCGCCATTCTCGCCATCATCGTCAACGTCCCAACCCTCCCCCATGAACCGGGACCCGTCAACTCACGCAGACGTGGCCCTCCGTCTCTTGCTGCGATGCGAGTCGGGGCCGTCGACGTCGCCGGGAGACCCGACGTCCTTCCGGGGCGCCGTCTTGAGCGTCATGAGGCCAAGCGCGGCGTTCTGCTCGGCTAGCTCGGCGTCGGACTCGTCCTCCCGCTGCCGCTCTGACGCGCAGCGCAGGGCGTTGCCGCCGCCGCGCTGGTCATCGTCGTCGTCGTCGTCGTCGTCGATGGGGCGCTTCTGCGCCCAGGCCGGCCGGGGAGGCGTGACGGTGCGCCTGTTCACGGGGGTCCAGCGGGGGACGGCGCTGAGGTACGGGTCGGCGGCGCGGCGGCTTTCATCGACGAGCCGGTAAGGCTGCGGCGGCCGGTTCGCGGGCGTCCATCCCGATGTCGGCGGCGGCGGCGGCTGCTGCGAGTGCCGCGGCGGTCCCGAGTGGTATCCGTAGCTGTAGCCGACGCCGTCCGAGCCGTTGCTCGAGGCGGAGTCCGGGAAGGAGCGGTGGCTCTCCGCGTCGGTGTCGCTGTACGGGCTCATCAGACGGGTGTTGAGCCGCAGCCTTCTGTCGTCCCGGAGGGCCCGCACGGGGCGGCGCTCGATGCCGGGAACGTGGCCAAGGTCGTTGATGGGGGGCAGGGCGTGCTGCTGGATTTTCCGCGAGAGGTCGGCATCCCTTATGGCGTCTTTGACGATCCGGTGGTCGATCACCATCCGTTGGTAGTCCGGGGAGCCTGGGGGAATGCACAACGACGGGAACGACGGGCCAAAGATCGGGATGAGGGCCCCGGCAATGTTGTAGCAGAAGGTGGCACACACTGCCTTGGCACACTCGTACGGCATCCAATATCCTGCACCCATCGTAAGCTTTCATGCTCCAGCCGCGAGAACCTCAGTGCAAAAAAAAAAAAAAAAAAAAACCAACCTTGCGCTGCTATCGCGCCCCCCGTGATGCTGTGGGTGATGTCTTTCAGACCAGGGTTCAGGCTCAGCATTTTGGCGGGCACCGTCTGCAACGCGTGAGCGAGAACCCTCGGATTCTATCGTGGGTGGGAAAGGGGGGCTTTACCTTTGAATATTTGCAACACTTGAAAAACGGAGTCATGCGGACGAGCCCGACGTTGTAGTCCCACATGACGGTATACTCTGTGTCGTCGCCTGGGTTCTTGAACTCGTACTTGAACACTGCACGCAAGCCCATCAGCAAAAATGAAAACCCACCACCGCCGCGAGCGTGCGTGCGTGAGTTCCTGAATACGCACCTTCGAAGCTTTCCCGGCCCGTCTTCTCGAAAAAGTCCTTCTTGCCGCTGTTGTAAGGGATGTGGGCGCAGGACTCCTGGATCCTTCCAAAAGGCGTGACGCGGAAGCGGTGGGCCTCGCGGCGGGTCGACTCGTCCATGTTCTCGAAGGGATAGTACTTGATGACACCGCGGGGCTTGTATTTGGACACCGGGGCCGGGTCTTTGGACATCTTGAGCCTCGGGATGACGGGTCGGTCCAGGTAGGGCGATGGAGGTCTGTCCGAGTGGCAGCTTCCCGGCGAGGACATGGCGGGACTTGGGAGGAACCGAGGGAGAGGAAGCGGCCCAGGGGGGGACGGGTTAAGAAGAGAAGAGACGGAAAGCATCTTGCCGGGCTGTTTGTAGGGAAAAGAGGATGAAGGTTGTCTTGAAGCGGTGCAATGCTGCGGTGCGGGACGGGCCTGATAAACCGGTGCAGCGAAGTCTGATGCTAAAGGGGGGGGGGAGATGAACAAGACTTAAGACAGGTCCTGCAAGGCCAACTGGACCAGGTGTAATAGGGAGGGGAGGAGACCCGGCTGAACCAGGTTTTCTTTGGCAGCGGACAAACAAGCGATGTCTTCGTCCCGGGGGTTGATGCCTCACAACCTGCTGGCTTGCAGCAAGATGGCAAAGTTGTCCCAGAACAAGGGGAGGGCTCGAGATTGTCGTCTTTCTTGGAGAGGTTACCGGCTCTCCAACGGAGGCTGCGGTTCCAGGACGGGGCTCGGGGACTCTTTCTTGGATGTCGGCGCTCTCGGTGCAGTCCTCTTTGTCGCGAGTGTCTTGGAATCGGCCTCTCAGCGGTACGATCTCCGTTTGTGGCCGGCCACCGCTCTTTTTCTTTTGCCGTATCGAGGTGAAGCCAGGAATTGATAAATGACTGGTATGGGGGGAAGCTTGGGGGCTGGGGGAGACGGCGAGACCGTGGACTGACTGACGGCTGTGGTCTAATATGTTTCCTCCAAGAAACAACACACACGAGGTCAGATGTGAGATAATGATGCTACGGATCAGAAGGTTGTGCGGTGACCGTACGTTGCCGTATATGTCGTTTCGGTATTGGAAGACCGGTTAGGCCAAACGGCTCCGGGAAAGCTTCCATGCAGAATTACCCGCACCTCTGCTGAATTTGTCAGGACTCGCAGAAAGGAGGAGGAGGCCAGGCCAGGCCAGGGAAGGCCGTCCGTCCAGTCGTATGCGAGGATCGTATTCTTCTGAGCTACTCAACCCACACCCCACGACCGACCTGGAGGCCAGAGATCGAGGCTAGGCAAGTTTCATCCGATTCCACCAGCGCACGCATTAGTCCGCCAAGGGGTGAGGGAGAGTGTTCACGGAGGACTGCAAAGCACGCCTGCTGGAAATCGCACAGTCATTGGGCAAAAGTTTGCGGGAGCAAATACAGAAGAGACTCCCGCAGCGTCCAAACAGGGAAGAAAGGGCGCCTTGTTTGCATGCGCACGGGGGGTGGGATTCGCAGGGTGTGTTCGCGGGCAGCCGCATGAGGTGCCACCTGGCCGTTAAGTCTAGCAGCTTGGTCGAGATAGTGGAACAGAGCTGGTCCTCCTGCTACGTTGAAGATCTCAGGGCAATGCAAATCTGACTCGGCACATGTGGCCGTGACTCTGAGAGGGGAGGTATTGGAGATGATGCGAGCGGTGTTAAGCTGTAGTCTACAGTGACTGAAGAACTCGCCCATATCAAACGCGGCATCGGGGGGGGGGGGTGCCTTGAGCCCCTTTCGGTAACTGGGGGTGAAGTTGGCCACAGGTCTTTCGTCAGACCGCCAAAGTCAAGCCGCCAGTTTCTTTGTAGCTGGCCCATGTGCATATCCGTAGGCAATCCAACGCGTGCCTGAGGTATTCTGGGGTTATTCGAGAAGCCTAGTCATGGATGTACTCTCTACCTGTCTCTCCCTGAAGGGGGGTGCTTGCAGCTGTCACCATACTGCCCCTCGTTTCTTCCCACGAGCTTGCCTGCGTACAAGCACAAGAGAAAAATGCCCGATGGGGAGCACGAGAAGCCGGTCTATCATCAGGTGCGACCCGGTGGCCGGTGGAAATGTTCCTTGAGAGGTTTCAAAGCGGCAGAATCTTCCTCCCGGCTGTCATGTTAACCAGACCACGGAGGGTATGCTGGAGCTCGTCACGGGCCAACCTTGACCGTGTATATGGGAATTAAACCCAACGAAACCCCGGTTCTCCACGGCCGGGTTGCTGAAGTGACGCGAGGAATACATAGCTTCAAGTCACAAATCCATGATATATGTCCATAATCCGGAGAACGGCATTGGGCGTGGTCGAGTCAACGACCCCTTGCTAGCGCTTCGTCAAGACAGTGGCTAGATATTGGGTTTCTGCGGCCTCCCGCGCACCGCTACTTTCGATAGGCATTGATCCCATCGTGGATGCGGCTCCGTGGCTGAGGGATGGGGAAGACTCTTGCAAACGGCGAAACTGGCGAGCTTGGCAACGAGACAAGATGGCATAGGGCAGGCGCTTTGCATTGGATGTGGACAGGGACGACAGCTGGCTTTTTTCGGACCCTTGCCGCAGGACGGAGGAACCAGTACCTGGGCGTTTGTCGAAAGGTTTCGCCCGACATAAGCGAAGCCTGGAGGGTGAGAGAGCCTCAACCCCACCAGATCGTGACAGCGCCGCCATGGTCTGGATGCTACGTCACCTCTCCCAGGCCAAGGTGCTCAGACTTAGACCTGTATGATCCGGAGAGGCCCCCCGCGCACGAGACGGTTGCGACTCCTGAAAGAACTATGGACGAAGATACCATCGTGGGTTTCAGATGGCCATCATACACAGTCTCGGTGACACCGCAGCGAGTGACAGGAGAGAAAAAGTGGCGAGGCCGCCATGCGTGGTGCGACGCCAAGATGGATGCAGAAACGGCTGTACGCATCGACTCTGGGAGGCTTTGCTCTTTCTTGCCATGCAGAAGCCGGAAGCCGGTTGTACACAGCGTGGATGCAAAGCGTGGTTGTGTAGCTCGAGGGCGGACGGACGGGCAGCTTCACGTCTACGGCGGCGGCGGCGGCGGCGGCGACGGCCGGGGGCAAGGGAAGCCAGTCCACAGTCGCGTCAGGCCATGATGGTACCAAACGGTGGGATAGGGCACAACACCTCAACGCTTTCGAGATGATGAGGTGGGTTAGGTACATGCTCTGAGATTGCGTTTGATCTCGCGGGGATTTGGAGAACGGCCGGCAAACTCCAGTGTGTGATGTTTTGTACCGCAGTTTCCCAGCACAGTCGACCGATCACCGAGCACGAACGACGAACGTTGTGACCGGGGAGGTTTTCTTTTTGAAAATTAAGCTGCGAGCTGCGGAGAAATAAACTGTCCTTGTGGCACCGACCTGAAAAGGCGACAGCGGCTGCCTCACCCTCGGTGCGACCGGAATACCTCATGGTTTAACCGCTCGCCCTCGACGCAAACTCGTCGTGGCCGGCGCTGCACCACTGCTGCGTGGCACCACGTTCGGGGGGGAGAAATACTCCATGTGGAGCGAAGCAGCACAGGGTGTGATTCTTGACAATATCTCCGAGAGGTCCTACGTAAGACGGACAAGATGGGGGAGAGGGCAGGGGCTAAAGGACGGCGTGCAAGTGGCAGGGAGTGAGGTCTGCTGGACGAGGGGCATGGTAACACGAAAAGTAGTATGTCTTCGTCGAGGACCCTGTGAAGAAGCCATCCATACACACGCTTTCACTCTCTCTTTGATGGACACAAGAGTGAAAAGAGGCGGTTTGGTTGGTTTTTGGACGTGAGCGGTCCGGAACGTCCTCCCTTGAGCGTCGAGAAGCAAGCAAAAGGCTCTCTACTTTGGCCAATCACCCCGGAATGAGACTCTCGGGCTCGTTTCCGTCCGCTACCGCCCAGAGACGCCAATCTCGTGGTCTCACGCCCTCCCTCCCCTTCTCATGCCCATCTCAATGAACTCGTCCGTTCGTCCGGCATTTTTGTCGGGCCGAGTTTTGATGAACTCCCCGTTGCCGCAGAGACAGACAGACGTCCTTCCCCCACAGCACCGGCCGTCGACATCTATTACTCGAGGAACACGTAAAGAGCCTCCTAGACCACAGCCCTTGGCCTTTCTTCTTCGTAAAGTCCGACACCATCCCTTAGCCCTCCGTCGTCCTATCAACCCGAGCTTGGGAATGTTGGTTTCCCAATACCAGGGAGGATGGAGTGAGGAAGGGGCTGTGGCGGCGATTCACTCGCGACGTTGCATCTCGCCATGTGGATTTCAGGCGTTTCAATTCTCGAGACAACTAGAAGACCCTTGAACCGGACTACATCTTGAACATACTTCATGAGGTATCCTGGGAGGCTGACTCTCTTGTTTCTCTCCATCTGGCATGTAAACGCCATAGTGGCTGCGTACCCCCCAAGATGGGCATGCGCGATGTCTCACCTCCTAGGCCAACTGAATTCCGAGCAACATCCCTTTATCGAGGAAAGAATTCCCCTGAATCCCCTCAAAAAGACTGGATCCTGCCCCGTAATGGAAACTTTATCGTCCACCTCAAGTGACGCTTCATCGCAAACCCCCTCCGGTAGCGAACCAATACCATGGGTACCGCAGACGTTTCGTTCCCCGCCTCCATGATGCAGCCCCCCCGCGGGTACCACAACCATGCCAGGACCTTGCATGCCGCGACTTTCCTCTTGGTCCTCTTGTTCATCTTGATCCAGGTCGTGCGGAGCCGCCAGGACGGCTATGAAATCATCGATGCCGACCCCCTTGTTCCCCTGGTCAAGCCGGGGGGCACCAAGATCACCGAGCATGACGACACAAACTACCTGCGGGTGCTGGCGGAGAGAAACAACCTCACACGCACAATCTCGTGGGCTTCCCGTAGAATAAAGGCGGTGCCGGAGGCCGCCGAGAGGCTTCCCACGACACACATCAAGCAGAGGTTTGCAGACAAAGGGTTTCGGAACCTGCGCTGGGACGACGAGAACTCCGGTCCGGAGACCGGGGGAGCCGTCAGCGTGCTTCCCGTGCCGAAGAGCCCCGGCCCCGCCGCCGTCGACGCCTCCAGCTTGCTGTTCGGGGTCTCCACGACGTACAGCCGCCTCACGTACGATGGCGACTCCCTCATTGGGGACTGGCGGCGATGGCTCACAGACGGTCAGGGGCCTAACGGGGCCACCATCGTCGTGACGCTCCACCAGGCCACCAACCGGCAGGCGTGGGAGGTTTACCAAAAGCTGCAGGACGCCGGCATCGACGCCATGGTGGTGCCGCTGGACGCAAACCTGGACAACACCTCAAGATACCTGGACATGATCACGGTCCTCTTGGACATCAGCGAGACGCTGGCCGAGCAGGGGCTCCCGAAGCGGTACCTCGGCCTCGTCGACGACGACATCTTCTTCCCGACACCGGAACAGCTCGTCTCGAGGCTGTCGAGGTTCGACGCCTCGAGGCCCTACTACTTCGGCCTCCCCAGCGAGCGCCCCGACTGGTTCGTCAAGGACGGAGCGGCCGTCACCCACGGCGGCGGCGCCGTCTTCTTCACCCGGCCGGCCGCGCTCATCGTCTCCCACCTCCCCTGCCGCCCGCCCGAGGGCTTCGCCGGGAACTACACGCGGTGGGACAGCGTCCTCCACGACTGCGTGGAGAGCCACACCGACCTACCCCTGCACGTCCTCCCGAGCTTCTACTCGCCCGCCGACGCGCTCTACACCATGCAGGCCTCGACCTACGACCTCGGCGTCTCGCCGCTGACCCTCCGCCACTCCAGGTCTCGCCACGGCCTCGACCCGAGCCGGGCGCACCTCGTAACGTCCGTCTGCGGGGAGGCCTGTTTCCTCCAGCGCTTCCGCTTCGGCGACGGCTGGGTCCTCGTGAACGGGTACTCCGTCACGCACTACCGCGACGGCCTCGACGTCGTCCCCATGGCGGGCGACGCGGAGCTCCTGGGGCCGATGCAATACGGCCACGAGGCGGAGATGCCGCCCGGGGAAGGCATCGTGCTGGACGACGCGGAGGAGAAGAAGGTCGTGACGTGGAAGGGCACGAGGAACGTGTGGCAGTTCTTGGACGCCGTCGTCGTCGGGGAAAGGAGCGAGGTCTGGCAGGCGTATGTGAAGAGAAGGGGCACGTCGGGGTTTATGGAAGGGGAGGTCGACGACGAGGACGGCGACGGGGACCACCTTGATTCCGTCATTGTGTTGGTGTGGGAAACGTAAAAACCCAATCTACGAGGATTTTTTTCTTCTTCTTCTTCTTCTTCTTCAACCTTCGAGGTGTGTGTGACTGACTTTTATGTGTGAGAGAGTAACTCCTTTGTACGCCGATCGCCCCCTGCCTGCCCTCGGGCCCCTCATTTCCTCCAGTCCTCGGGCCCGACCTCGAAGGTGACCTCCCCCTCCTTGCCCGCCCCCGTGACCCTCTGCCACCCGAACTTGCGCTCCATCAACCCGACCATCGGCTCGTTCGCCTCGACCATCGTCGCCGTGATGCGGTCGAACTGCGGGCCCCCGTCCTCGACGCGCGTGAACCCCCACTCGACGGCCAGCCGGATCGCCTCCGTCGCGAACCCCCGGCCCCGGTACGCCGGGCTGACCATGGCGCCCACGTCGCCCACTCGCATCTTTCCCCCGCCCTCGCGCTCGCGCTCGTTGATCGCGCCGAACCCGGCGAGCCCGATGCCGACGCCCCCTTTCCCCTCCTTGTCGTCGTTGTCGTCCCCGACGTACACGAGCAGCAGGTTCACCCGCCCCGGCCCGCTGACGACCCGCCCGCTCGCTTCGTCCAGGACCGTCGGCGCCGCCGCGCTCTCGCGCATCCGGCCGATGACGCCGGCCGCCACCTCGGGTGAGATGGCCGAGGCGTGCGGGTCGTACTTGTTGTTCTCCGGGTCCGAGAGCACGGCCGATACGGCGGCCGCGTCGCGGGGTTCCAGTGTGCGGAGGAGGATCGGGTGGGTCGGCGAGCGGAGCACCGTCGGCAGGTGGGATGCCTGTTTCGTCGACATGGCTGCGGTTTTGATCTCTTGTTTCTCCTCCGTCATCTTCGCCCTTTCTCGGATAGTGAGGGTCTGGGACTGAGTTATGACCGATGGTTTTTTTTTTTTTTTTTTTTTGGATCCTGAGATGATATGATGTTGACGGTGAAATGATAGAGTTCTCCAAAGTTGAGATGCAAATGCCAATCAAAGTTATAGCTGACAAGGTAAGCTGAAGTATTGTCCAAAATCGGTACAATGCGTCGGATGCGGAAAAGGCACGATGGGATGACGGTTCAGCTTATCCAAATGGCAAGGCGTCCAGACAGTTCTTATATTCATCGTCATCGTCGTCCTCCTCCTCCATGCCGAGGTCAGCACAAAAGGTCTAACGGCTTCGGAGCTCGTATCTTGCGGTCCCCACATGTTGGACAGGATGTCACGCATCCAACCGGATGAAACCCTGAGTCATCCATCCGTAAAAGGTCGGTTGTCATGAAGGAAGAACTTTGTATGTGCTGGGGTGATTACTGTGACGATCAACTGAGGCCAAAATCCCGACGCTGTTCATTCTGCTCCTGTCAAAGAGCCACCAACTTTTGTGACTCACATCGAGACCAACCAACACCCTTGTCTGTAAGGACGTATCGCAAGAGCTCGAGTCAGCCATGTCAGATAGCGACCAAATTGGCCTCACTTCAATTCCGCAATGCCGCATCTCTCTATGATCTGCTCTATATGCGTGAATAACCGAGCCAAAGGCGCCCAAATGGGGTCGTCAGTAAATGGCAAAACAGCCGCCGAAAAATAAAACTAGAAAAAATAAAACAATGAACTCCGTCTCTCTCTGAATTCCCGTAATTGAAACCAAAATGTGCCTGCCTTTCCTAAGCTTGCTTGCCATGCCCAAAGAAGTTGGTTGTATCGATTTTTAAGCACATGCCGTCAAAGTCGTCTCGTCTCGTCTCGTTTCCTTTCGTGAAAAAAAAAAAAAATTTAAAAAAAAGGAGGGGGAATCACCACGAGTCGGGGCCGAAATGCCCTCCCTCAGGAACCGTCTTGTATGAGCACGCCTGCCAGTCGCAGCCCTGCTTGTACACCTCTGTCCCCCACCACTTGAAGCCCTTCATGTGCCCGGGATAAATGAAACCAAAGAAGACGACAACAATTCCAAACGCCAGGCTCGAGTCTAATGCTGCGCTCATCGTCATCGTGTACTTTGCCCACCATGCGCTCTTCCTCCTCTTGACCAGGTAGTTGAATACGTAACACACCACCGCCCACACCGAAAAGTTGAGTCCCGTTGCCGGTGGGATCCAGGCCATGGATCCGAAAACGACCGGAAGGTTGATCTTCCTGACAATACTGTGCTTCTTCTTGCGGGCGTAGAGCCACAAGGGAACCGGCGCGATGGCGCCAATGACGAAGCACCACACAAGGCCGCGATACGTCGCGTTCGGCCCGAAGAATTCGCCTGGTCCGACTACACCCCACAGAATAGAGCCGTTGAAGTGCACCCGCGCAATGGGGCACGTAAACCCGTTGACGGCCTCCGACGTACAGAGACCTTTGACGTTGGCAAACATCCAGTTGAGTACCCCGATCTGCGTGAGGGACGACACGACTGTGGCCACCATCTGGACCGAGAACATGATCCGCGGAGGTATCTTCATGTAATGACCGAGTTTGAGGTCCGAGGCGAACTTGATACCTTGCGCGGACGAGATGTACCCGTACGTTACAAACACCATGTTTGCGATCGGGCGACCTGGGAACACAGCGCCGCAGATGAGCTGGCATATCAAGTAAATGCTGCTGTGCTGGTTCGTGACCGCCATGATAATGCCGTTCGGGATGAAAAAGACGGCACAGATGCCCAGTGACATGAGCAAGCCGTACCACGGGAGATGAATCGGGTAGCTGTACCCGTCAGCCTTGCATTTCGACATGTTGGCAGAGGGGTTTGATTCACTTACTACTCGACAACGAAAATGCCCACCGCGAGCATCGTTACAAACGTCGTTAGGTACCAGGACAGCGGTGCGTCCTTGTACCGCTTCATGAGCCGACAGTGGACATCCTCGCGGAACATCGTACCTTCGAGGTTGGATGAGGACCTCGAGAGGCCTCGACTGCTGCTGAATGATGGCCGGGACGGGATGTACTCGGAACCGCCCGCCACGGGCTTGTAGACTGCCTGGCCCTCATTGCGAGCTTCTGCTAGGGCCGTCTTCCATGTCTGCCACATGTCCTTGCCATGCCAGCAGGCTGTGTGTGTTAAGAGCGCCGCCAAAGCAGCAAACTGCACGCCGTAACTCAAGACGTATGTGATGGGCAGAAACACTCGACTGTACTTGCTGTATGCCTCCCTGTCGAAGAGGAAATCCGACGTCAGGATCTTGCTGACGTCGTAGACCTTGCCCGTGTTGTCGAAGACTGCCGACGACAGAATGGGCATGTACGACGAGTAAAAGACGTTGGCATAGTAGGCGATGGGCGCAAAGAGCCACATGACGATGACGAGACCGCCAATGACGTTCATTGCAGCCCAAAAAGGCACCAGCAGGGGCGAGCCGATGTATGTGATTTGCGCCCAGTCGAAGGTCAAGGGGAAAAGCCCAAGCCCAGAAACAACGCCAAAGAAGTTGGCAACAACGACGTTCTTGGGCGCGAACCAGGTGATGACGTTGAAGTAACTGAGGCAGGGCATGAGGAGACCCGGAAGGAAGTAGAAGGCGAACCCGCCAAACCAGACAAGGTAGAAGAACTTCCACCTCGAAATCCTCCAGCCGTCGGCGATCCTGTTCTCTTCCTTGTGGAGCGTACCGAACATGGCAGCCGACATCAGAGTTCCGGGCCAGATCATGCCGCTAGGGCGCACCAGGAACCGGCGCGTCAAGCCTGCAAAGGCGTAGCCCAGGATCTGGGTCGACAGAGTGAGGAGGATCTGGTAGGGAATGGTGACTTCCTTTTCCTGGTGGTAGAATTTGGACTGCTCGACGATGACATCGGTCGCGAAAGCAAAGCCGAACGACACATTGCTGCTCACGTAGACACAGGTATGCTCCTTCTCGTTCCACCGACCTTGCGCAAGCCATCGGCGCAGGCGGGCCAAAGAGCGTCTCGGGGGCGAACGGCCATCGGGGTGTCCAGGCACAAGAACGCCATCTAAGAATTCCTCGGGAGGGTCGTCCTGGCGTTTGAGGAGGTAGTCCCACATGAGGCCAAGGGGGTGAACGAGCAACAAGGCGATGACGGGCGTGATGGCGACGCTGGGGTATCGTAACGAAAAGAACAAGTTGGTAGAAGAACCTAGAACGGAGAAGACAAACGACAGTGTCCACATCCTCGGGGTGTTGATGGACAAGGTGACATTGTCCGTCGGCGGCACTGATGCGCGGACGACTTCGTGGGGCGAGTCGTCGACGGGGTCCTCATCAGGCTCGCTCCCCGTGTAGTCGTCATATTCTATCTCGTCATCTGGTGCGTCGGATTTGGCATCCTCGAGCATGTTGGCCGCCACGGGGGCTTGGGTGACTCCGAAGCGCCCCTCCAAGCCGGTGGCCAAGGCAGCGGCGTCGAGGTCCTCGGAGAGGCGGGAGGTCTCCCTTCTGGAGGCGGCAGAGTACCTCGAAGATGTGGATTTGGAGGTGTCGGAGACGTATCGGAGCGGGTGTGCGTTGGCGGTCCTCGAATCGCAGCCGGTGGGGGAGACATTGCGACTCGGGTCTTGGGAGACGGCGCCGTAGGAGGGGGCGTCGTTTCGCGCGGAGCGCAAGAGGGGCGGTTTCGAGGGCATGGCGCCGTTGTCTAGTTGCGGGGCGAGAGACGATGGGGTCGGGTCGGAGGTATCGTCACCATGTTCGCCGGCGGTGGACGTGTAGGAGAGGGCAGAAGGACGGCTTCGCAGAGTGGAAGGGCGAGATCGAGGGTGGTGTGTCGTGTTATATGGGTCGAAGGCAGCGGTTTGATGATGGGGTGACGAGGGAGTCGATGGATTGGCAGCGTCAGCGTCAGCTTCAGCTTCGACTTCGGCTTGGGCAACGGCAGGGCTGTCGTCTGTGGAACCGGCGGCAGGTGCAGGAGGATGAAGAGGCAGAGGTTCCAGGGCCAAAGCAACCGTATCGGCGTCAGGATCGGGAGGGAAAGACGCCGCGGGCTTGCTTTTGTGGCCAGGTGCCTTTCTAAGGCTCATGGCTGGTGACTAGGTAATTAGTCGACCCAGGAAGAAGGAAGCGAGCGAGCGATGGGTTGGAAACAAGAGGCGACAGGGGCAGCACGAGTAGTGTGAGTGGACTATAGTATGGTGTGGACCGCGGACCGTGGAGCGTGGACCTCGACTTGGACGGCTACGAATAGTGAGTGTGGTTTGTTTGGTCTGAGGAGTCGGTGGCATGGCAGTTTGGTGGGGGTGGCTGCCGTTGGGGGTGGGTGGGTGGGTGTGACGATTCAAAGTGTGTGATGTGGCCGCTGGACTACTAGGTACGAGGAGGGAGGTAGGTAGGTATCGAGACGCTAGTGTAGTGGGGTGGGACCCAGGCTGGCGGACACTCCAGGAAGCGGGAGCTACATACATAGCACAGCTAGCTACGCGACACATGTGTCGAACGGCGACGAATGATGACGGATGCGGACGAAAGGTACGACTACATGGTATAATGAGGTACACGCGTCTTTGAAAGCGTGCAGCGGGGAGATCCCTTGATGCGCTCGAGGCGGGAGAACGGGAGAAGGACGAGTAAAATATATATATAGAGAGAGAGAGAGAGAGAGAGAGAGAGAGAAAGAGAGAGAGAGATAAATAAATAAATAAATAAAAACCAATAAAGACCCGAACGGAATGGATTGGGGGGGCTTCACAGAAGGGTCGGCCTGGGCCCGTGTTCGTGTTGGTGTTTACGAGAGAGTTTTCTTCGAGGGATCTCAGGCTGCCCTTTTTCATTCTTCTTTTGCCTTTTCCTTTTACCTTTTCCATTTTCCTTAACTTCTTCTTTTTTTCCTTTTCGTTTTCATGACCGGGCTAGCATTCCTGACTCGGGTATCCACCCGTAGCTACGTAGGTACGTAGTACTCCGTACCTACGTATTATATCGCGGGCGCCTTACGTTTGAGTGCAGAGGGGAAAGAACGTGCAACGCTTCCCGAGGACGAGAGTACCTAGCAACAAAAAGAAGGCTGGAACGATACGATACACAAGATCTAATTAGATACGTGTGTATGTATGTATGCCCTGTTGAAATTCTCCATTGGGCGCGCAGATCATACTGTATGGACGTACGTAGACTCCGTGCCCTGCCCTGGGTACGGAGTACTCTCCTACTCTACAGATACCACAGGTATGTAGTTATGTAAACTTACATACAGGAAGGGCCGTGCCAAGCATCTATCCATAGATCGATCGACTTACAGTCTATCGAGGAGTAGTAGGTAGGTAATTTACGCATCGCGAAGCAAACACATGGGGTCGCACGTCCGCCGCCAGCCACTTTACACGATCCGTCCCCGCTGCGCGTGACCAATTCGCTGTACACGCATGGACCCTATTTCCCTGCACCGCATACACACGCACGCAGCACAGCGTTTCCCTCACTGGGAGGGAGGCTGACGTCCCAGTTTTCAGCCTCTGTCTGCCACATATGCCACCCCCGCTGCCCTGTCCTGGTCCTCTGTACACTTTCTTGATAACATTCAAGGCGTTTGCCATGGAAAACAAACACACCCGACCCCATACTGCGCTTATAGCGGATATCCCATATATTTGTTCAAATCTGCCATCTCAATGCCTTGCCTTGCCTTGCCAGGGTACCTAACCCACCCACCCAACCATGAATAAACCCTGCCTGCTTTCCCCCTCCTTCTTTTTTTCCCTCTTCGCTTTCAATGCCAACGGTGATTCGACCGGTCCAATAAAAGTCCAAGGCGTGCCGGCTTACACACCAAATCTCATCTGGCGGTGACTGGTCAATGGCTTCTCAACCACTGACTGTCCCCCCAGTGAAACATATCCAACCACGGAAGTTGGCCGGAACGTACACTGAGATTCCCCATCACTAGGTACCATCCATCTCACTGCAGATGCCTACCTAGGTACCTACCTACCTGCCTGCGCACCTTGACCGCTTCCGCTGTCAACTCCCACACACCGGGAAACCCCCGCATGTCATCTGCGCAACACTTCAAAGTTGGACGTGACAAGGGCACGTACTGACACCATGCTGCGTACGTTACACGATAGTCTATCTCGAGCCCCGCGGGGCTGGGTTTTGTACCAACACTGACTGACATGATGGTGGCTGGCCCATGTGGGGCCATCCACTGCCGACGGCGCCCTGTCTTCCACCGGGTCGCCAAGTTAGTTGTTGGTAATACCGACCTCTGGATTGGCCAACCGGCGATACAATGAATGCCTCGCGATCCAAATTGTGCGACGGCTATCATTCTTTCATGACAATCTCCCGCTGTAAGCGCTCATCCGAGCTTCATGTACACTACGTAGTATGTCCACCGCTGTCTACCGCCCATGCAGAGAGAGGCCCGTCGTATTTTGGAGCCTTCCAGTATACCATGCTCCCTTTACGAGATTCCGGGACTAAACTACTTGATTCTGCCACATGTTTATGTAGCTGTATCAAGTCTGCCCTTATGTCCCTTAACCTCCAGACTCGAAGCCTAGTCCTGAGTATGTGGCTCTCTTGCCATGGTACCACATTCTTGCGTTCTTTCTCCAGTTCTTATCGCTACTGCACCAGAGTAGAGCCTCTATGTTATGAAGAGGAATATCCGGTTAGTCATTGGGTATGGGTTCAAGTGGTGCTGGCTCACATGAGGAACGTCTTATACGCTCGTACACCAGTACTGATGCCAGGTTGAATACGAAAGAACATACCGACTTGTTGTACCCCAAGCTGTTCTCCGATCCTTATAATTGTCTAACTTTCATTATGAACCGAGATTCTTTCTTCAGTTGAGTGCGGGGGTTTTTTCCCCTTCCTACATCAGTAAGTCTGGAACTTACTTGATCGAAAATGCAAAGGGAAACCACTTTGATGGATTGTGGTTCTGGACTGCAATAATTTTTGAGACTTATATCAGTTGCTTTCACACAGGAAGGGAATCAGTCTCCAATGAGCGCGTCGAGAATAACCTCGGGGGTCGTAGTAGTTGTATAATTCTTCCGTCTTGCTTCTCAAGCCGTTGACACCCTTGACTTAATCCATGTCTTCTCAGAACCTTGAAGAGGCATCGCGTTATTGTCTTCATCACTTGTAATTCTTCGCGCATTCACCAGAGCTCCTGCACGACACATCGACGACACAAAGGGAGAGCGATGGTGTACAGTGATACCATGCGGAGCTTACTCTAGTCACTTCCTCCAGCTTGGGACATACTTCGTTTGGGTCTCAATGAGTTTCAGATGTGTCTGTCTATAAACCGTCGACCGTCGTCATTGCCATGAAGAAGCCATGGTTGCCCAACTGTATCGCTCTCCACTGGCACGGCGTGGCCACTGTCGGTCACGAATATCTGCACAATCCAGGTGACACAAATGGAAAATACCGGGTGCTGGAGCCAAATCCGAGACTTTCCGGCTCACGATATTGTCAACTTCTTTTAGCATTCGGATGAATGCCAACTATGGCGGTCTTGGGATCGCAGGTGCGTATTCCAAGAAATGTAATATATGCCTACTCTCTATGGCCCTTAGTGCGAGAAACATGGGATCCTGGGACCCAGTGAGAAATGCCAGAAGACGATGGCGTTTCTTAATTTCCTCAGTCTTTCTCTAGCTCATTGCCAAATACGTCTAACCCTTGACTGACCACCACCAAATCTGGGCTTGTTTTTGGTCATATCAAAGTCCCTGGTACTGGCAATGAAAACTCCTCTGGTGCAGCAATCCCGTCGTTTCAATAAAAAAGATTCCAGCAGTTTCTATCCGAAATGAGTGTTGTTTGGCAACCCGGCAATACCAAACCCCAGTCCATTTGGAAGTTGAGGCTAGGCATGTAATGCTCAATCCATCAATCCGTCAATCCGGATACCAACACCTCACGTCGCAAGGCACATGAGACGAATTTCTGGCCCAAGCGAAAGAAAATCACCATTAAATCAGAGTCACCGCAACGTCATCTCCCAGAGGTGAGACCTTCGGTTTTTGAATCCTACTAGCAACTTCTTTCTAGACGTATCTTACCGCAACACGACGTTGAAACACTGGCTTGGGGCTTACAGTATCTCGATAAAAACATCGATTGCTCCGAAGCGCCGACTGTACACTGTCCCAGTGTATGGAGGCGAGGTTGACGTCTGGTAGAGGCGAAAGCAGCGGTGCGCGTTGAAGGATGCCCTAAAGGGGTAAACGGATGGCAAGCAAGGATGAAGACAGGCGACTGAGAGGAACGAAGTACTTGGGTCAGTGGAAACAAACTACAGAAAGCCTATTATAGGCCCTGAAGACAGGCGTCACTCGTTGGTGTGGATGGGATGCCGACCCCGTATTGGTTGCGGAGCAGGTCAGCCCCGGTGCGGAACTACGGGGCCGACAGGCGCCGGGGGAAACTCCCGTGTGCCGATTACACGGCACACTACCACACCATGTATGCAGTCTACGGATGAACCGACAAGTCTCTCGGTGCAGGAGAAGGCCCAACCGAGGGGTGCAGCCCAGCAAATCCCGAAACACGACACCCCTGTCCATGACTCGGGCGATCTCCCCTGACAGTGAAGAATCGCTCGGAGAGTGGGGGGCATCGATAAAGAAAGCTGTTTCTGTTATCCCGCATACGGTGATCGAGAAATGGAGCAAACCGGTTTCATTTCTTACATTGTCAGAGCGGTTCAAAATAATCCGTTAGGTTTTCGTAAAATGTTACGGCGCTGGGCAAACCGGGAATGCAGCAAGGCTCCAAGGAGAGGTGTAAAGGAGCGACGTGTTTCATCATGCCTCTTCCACCCCTGGAACGCCACCGTCGCGGTGACACGACCCTGTGACAGCATATCCGTTTCGAGCTCTGCGTCGCCCCCCGGGCGCCAACCAACTAGCCTGGGTATGTCAAAATGCACGCCGCGGCGCGGGGAGCCCATAGCAGGTGGGTGGGACGGGGAAGGGTGGCTATGTCTTTCTTTTCGTCTCGTCTCCTCTCCCAAACGCCTCTGCACCATCTTCCCGTGGGAAAACACACGTCCGCCCACACACGCTGCAGAATTCGCCCGGACGACTAGAACCCGAAAACTTGATCCGAACTACGGTGAAGCTCTGGAATATCACCCGCGTGATTTGGAAGGGAAACAGAAACGAAAAGGAGGGTAGGGAGCGACACATTGGCCATGCGATCATCCGGTGTCCTCGCATGGACATTCCTCGCCGTCGCCCTCGCTTGCGACGGCGGCGAGAGCGTCCTCGATATTGGGCCAACCGGGGACGACGAGGCACGGCTTCGCGAGCGCAACAGCGCCCCGGGACCGCTTTCCGAGGAAACCAACAAAACTTACGCCACAGCGGTCGGGGATAGCTTCCCTCTCGCGGATGGGAGCATCCCGAACGGTCTTGGCGACCCAGAGGAGGCCCGCATACGCCTCGGAACTGGTACGAGCATCTCCGACCATCTCTCCCTCCCCCCACCCCCCTAAATTGATCATCCCCCATCATTTGTCACTACCGTCGGTCATCCAAGCTCAAGCCTCATCACAGGCTTAAGATCAGACGACGGCCTCTGGGAGGTCCGGCCCTCACCCGGCAAGGGCCTTGGCGTCTTTGCCCTGCAAACGATAGACGCGGGCACCCGCATCCTCGACGAGAGCCCGCTCTTCACCATCGATCCGGGTAGCCTCGTTAGCGGGCAGGGCTTCGCCTTCGCCGCCATTGCGGCGGCCGTCGACGAGGCCTTCGCGGCGCTCAACGCCACGGCGCGTGCCGAGTACCTCTCGTGCCCGGAGCACCGTGACCTGAACGACGAGGCCGACGCCGCGTGGAGCCGGGAGGCGCTCGTCTTCCGCACCAACGCGTACACCATGCCCGGCGGCACCGTGGGCATCTTTCCGCGCCTCGCCAAGGTGAACCACTCGTGCCGGCCTAATGCCGGGGCCGTGACCGTCGGCGGCGGCAGCGGCGGCGATGAGAGGCCGGCGAGGCGGATCATCTACGCGGCACGAGACATCCGTGCCGGCGAAGAGGTCACCGTCACCTACGCGCCGCTGGCGCAGGCGACGGACGAGAGACGGGCGCGGCTCGCGCAGTGGGGGTTCACGTGCTACTGCGCAGCGTGCGAGGCGCGAGACGACGACGAGCAGAGGGTGGAGATGAGGCGGCTGATGGGCGTGATCGAGGCGGAGCTCGGGAGGACCGACTTTGGCAGGGATGTGCAGCCGGACGCCGAGAAGCTGGTGAGGCTTGTTGAGGAGGTCGGGCTGGCGGACTACCTCGTCAAGGCGTACAAGTACGCGGCGTACGCGGCGTCGCGGTCCGGCAAGTTCGGCGCGGCGAGGCGGTGGGCGAGGAAGGAGCTGGCGGTGCACGAGATCGCGGACGCGCAGTCACGGTACGTGAAGGAAACAAGGGCGTTCCTGGAGTCGCTCCCGTTGTTGTGAGAGGGAGGGGGGAGAAGGTAGATTCAGTTTGGCCTCGTCCGCCTCCGTTTCAGCCGACACGACTCGTTTGCTTGGAGTCTGGACGAACACGTCAAGGGGGGCAGCGACAAGGAGGAGTTGAGTCATACCGGCCGTTGAGACGCCGTCGAGACGGAGTGACCTCGAGAAAGCTATCACATACATGTCAGTGAGATGTTCCCGTGCCCGACCGGCATGTCTTGAAGTGCGCCGCGCATTGTTCGGCGTGAGTCACTCTCTGTGGAGGGAAACAAGTACGTACCTACCTGCCGTGCAGCAAGCGGGTGTGCTGCAGCGAGAAGGTGCAACGCTACCACCAAAGTAAGCGCCAACCAACCAGCTCTTGCTTCTCTCGATCCCCGAGGGGGAAAGACTGATGGAGGAAGAAAGAGCCATTTAATATCTGAGGGTATCCTCTCGGACTTTGTAGTACCATCCATAGGCCTGAGGCTGAGGTATTGTCGATACACTAAGGAGAATTTGATTCCGACTTCTATTCCAGCCTTAACGTGCTATTACAACGAACACCCTTTGTTGCCTCGACGATTGCAATCCCGACTAGGTACGTGTCACATGTAGCCGGTACACCCCGTGGCAATGACGTCCATTGCTTCCGAATCTGTGGCCACGATCCTTTGTACCAGCAAACAGACGCGCTTCAACATCCAAAACGCAGACCGTCGCGAGGTATCCGCATGCCCACTTACCTTACCTTACCCAATCCCTCTTGTCGTCGCAGAAAGCTGAACCGCTCTTACGTAGTTGGACATCGATGGCCTTAACATCACTGTCACCTCGGCTGAGAAGTCTGGCACAAAGGGCAAGTCCAAAGCCCGATGTGAAGGGACCGAGATCCTCGTCGATGCGAAGCTGCGCCTAAAGGCTGGCCAGCGGTATGCACTCGTCGGAAGAAATGGCTCTGGAAAGTCAAGTAAGAACAGAGCATCCGTTGTATCTGTTTGCACGTTGACCTGTGTCCAGCACTTCTCAAGGCTATCGCTGAGAAGCTGATTCCGGGCATACCCGAGTCAAGTCGAATTTCTCTTCTGCAGCAGACCAATCTCACTGATGCCAACTCAGACCTACGTGCCAGTGATCACCCAGCCGACGTAGGTGAATCTGGTAACAGTCGCGGTGTTCTGGAGCACGTCATTGAGCAGGCGACTGCCAAGTCGAACATCGAGCAAGAGATCAGAGGTGCGATCTCACGTGCACGCCTGGGCGACAGTGACTGACTGTTCTTAGCTTTATCCGATGGCATCAACAGCACTGACCCGTACGGCCCCGTGCGTGCTGTCCGCGCAATTCGCCATGATAGAAACCAGAAGCGTCTCTTCCGAGAGGACAAGAACGCAAGGCTACGCAGCGGAGACCGAGGCCTGGCGGCAAGAAAGGCCCTCAAGGCCTTTGAAAAGACAGTTGCCGAGTCACAAAAGATGTAGGCCCCTCCCCTTTAACAGCTTGATGTGGAACTTGCTGATCCGAAAACCAGTCTGGAGCAACCTCAGGATGAGATTTCGGCCGAGATTCTCAATGCCGAGACACAAGAGGCCTTGGACATGCTAGCAGATCTCCAATTGCAGGTTGAGCCTTCCAAGGTGGTCGAGATCGAGTCCAAAGCTAAGCGCATTTTGACCGGCCTAGGGTTCACCGAAGCCTACATGACAAAGCCAGTATCAAGCCTCTCCGGTGGCTGGAGGATGCGGACCGCGTTGTCCATATCCATGCTACAAGAGACTGACATTCTTATTCTTGACGAACCCACCAACTTCCTCGACTTGCTGGGCATCATCTGGCTTCAGCGCTATTTCGAGTCTCTCGAAGATATGGATGATGCGCCGACACTGATTCTCGTCTCACACGACAGAGACTTTATCACGCTTTGCACGGACCTTCTCATCCTCAAGGACAAGGGACTGACCTACTTCCACGGCGATCTGCAAACTTACGAGGCGTCCCAGTCAGAGCGCAAAATCTGGCTGACCAAGATGAGGGACTCCCAGGACAAGCAGAAGGCCCATATCCAGCAGAGCATCGTCAACAACATAAAGGCAGGCAAAGCCCACGATGATCAGAACAAGCTTCGACAAGCCAAGTCCCGCCAGAAGAAGCTCGATGACCGGTGGGGTCTTCAAGTCAGCGCCAAGGGCGGCCGGTTCAAGCTGAACCGCGATCTCGTCGGCTATCACCTCACAGCCAGGGATGAGATCGATATTCCACAAGGCGAGCGACCAGTGAGCCTCTCCTTGCCGGAGCCACCAGATCTCCGGTTTCCTGGGCCTCTCATATCGGTAGAAAAGGCGACGTTTCGCTACCCCGCCTCCAAGAGCGAGGCAAAAACGATGGCGCCGCCTGTGCTGCAGGACATCAACCTCTCTGTTCACATGGGCGACCGCGTTGGTATCCTCGGTCTGAACGGGGCAGGCAAGTCGACTCTTGTGAAGCTTCTCGTCAACGAGACGAAGCCCACATCCGGCGCAGTGGCAAGGCACCCCCAGCTGAAGTTGGGGTACTACTCACAGGATGCCGTCGAAGCTCTGCAAGATAAAGGCCGGGCTGACCTGTCCGTAACGGCCTTATCTCTGCTCACGGAAGAGGTAGCCGGGGAGCTGGACGAAGGCCAGCTCCGTGGCGTTCTGGGAAGTCTCGGTCTGCCTGGCCGGATTGCATCCGACATACCCCTCGGGAGGCTGTCTGGCGGCCAGCTCGTGCGATGCGAACTTGCGCGCCTTCTGTGGCGGAGACCACACTGCCTCGTTCTCGATGAGGTGACGACCCATCTCGACTACGAGACTGTCACGGCCATGCGAGAATCCCTCAGAGACTGGGAAGGGGCGGTGGTCCTCGTCAGCCACGACCGATGGTTCATGCGCGGGGTTGTCGAAGGCTCGGCCGAGGACGTTGGAAGCGAAGAAGAGGACGAGGAGGAAGCGGCGCCTAGACGACGGCTTGTGTACAAATTGAGGGCAGGGGTCATGTCACGCTTAGAGCACGGTGTGACTGAATTTGAGGATAGCGTTGCGAAAAGAGTGGCTAAGCTGCTCAAGACCTAGAGACGAGCAATATTGATCAAGGGCGTTTCGGTTTCCAGGTGTGTGTGTGTGTGTGTGTGTTGCAGCCGAATTGTCGTTGAGGTCAATAGGAGTGCAGAGTTAAACAACCGTGGCTCTTGTATTCCGGGCAACAGAAAGACATCAAGATTAAGCAAGCGATTGAACGGTCGCCTTTCTGCATATTGGGGGAGTTTCCCGGAATCCAGGCGATCGACTCCAGTCCCCCCCTTTTTCCCCATCTCTTTCCTTTGTCGCATCATTTCACATAAACCGGTGGCATTAATCGTCGGGGGGTTCAAGGGCCGAAGACTCGACGATTTGGACAAGAAGGCGTCAGAGCGGGCCGAAAAGAAATTCCACCGTACGAGGATAGAGAGGGGGTTAAAAACAGCGGCAGATGGAGACAAGCAATAAGGAGAAGCGTCCGACCAAGGCGCCGGTGTTTGTCAAGGTTGTCAAGAGGAGAGAGGACCGCAGGTCGACCAAAATGGTTCTCATCGGCTTGCTCGGCTGTGGCGAGCTGGGGGAGGTGTCAGATGTCACTTCGACATGTGGCCCCGCAGGACCAATAGTTTAGCTAGCGGGTGCGCCAGGCCGTAGCAGAGCAAAGCCGGGCGATGGGGAGCGCGCCCACATTCCATGAAGGATCGCAAGCAAATGATGAAGAAGAGGGAAAACGAAAAGAAAAAAGAAAAAAAAGTCAAAAAAAGTCAAAAACGAAGAAAAAAAGAAGAGAAAAGAAGAGAAAAGAAAAAGAAAAAGAAAAAGAAAAAGAAAAAAGAGAGATGGAAACTGATTCTCTTCGTCGTCGTAGCGTTGTCGTTGTCGTTCGCTTCTGTGGCTGCCGGTAGTCAATGCCGCACGCACATGGGTTGGGTAGCATTGAGCGAAGATCTCGGAGAAGGTAGGACAGGGAAGGTGGGGACGGCCGGACGGCCGGCAGCGATCACACTAGCGTGAATCCATTACTATGTAGCTTTACATACGGGATCGGAGGAGGGCGCGGGTGTTGTTGGTAAGAAGAAGCCAGTGGGTATCTATTTGCAGACTGGGAGACCGCATTCGGATTGATACGCCACTTAGTTAGGTAGCTTAATTAGTTGATCAATACTTAGTGGATGGGAACGTGCATTGGCAGGTACTTAGCCAAGTCCCCCCTGAGGCTCCGGGTTGGGCCCATGCGAAGTCGGCACAGACGGACGGAAACATTTGTGTTTGACTGGACCGGGACCTTGTTTTTGTCGGTGGCCGATCTTGGACTGTGTTGACAGTGTATGCGCAGCGTGTCTGAGAGAGATGTCTCGCCAGCACCTGTCTGCAGAATTGGTACACACACATACATATGCAACTTGGACGCCCCCAGCTAGGCCCAGACCACCGAAGGTAGGTAGGTATCAGTGTGAGCTGCAAAGTACTAGCACCCCACCTAGTCTAGTCCCCCTTTTCTGGTTTCACTGGGATCCAAGGACCCCTGAGATCTCGGGAGAACGCGTGCAGAAATGATTGGTACCGATCAAGTGTGCATTGGTATGGACAGTCCATTAATTAGACGTTTCTCGAGGAATGTTGCCGCCTGAGCCCGGAGGCAAAGAAACATGCAAGTTTGGGGAAAAGCTGAAACATGTCGCGACGGGGACGTGGAACTCAAGGAAACGTGTGTAGCAGCAGCAGCAGTACTCACTCGCCTTGCCCTCACAGACGTCTAGAACAGATCGCATGTCTCCCACGCGTCTCGTGTCTCTAGACTGCATCGAGTATGGCGGCAACGTTGGGCAGACAACACGGTGTAGGTAGGTAGATAGACAATGCGGTGTAAACACACGTTGCCGCATTGCCGAGGACGTGCCGGAGGCGCTGATGGATGGGGGGGCATCCATTACCAAAAGGCTGGCGCTAGAACCCCAGGCCGTTCCCTCCCCTTTCCTGTTATCACAATGCAGGTGCGAAGTAATACGTATTCGTCGATGCTTCTGGGGCAGTAGAGTGGGATGCGTATTCTGGTAGTCAGTCAGCCCTGTCCTTGCACAGGACATAAAGTAGGTGGGTAAAGTAGGTATGTATACCTGCACAACGGTGTATCTGGTCTGCCTTACAATAGTATCCGTGCCTGCCTTACATTGAGGTGTGTGTGTTAATGCGCATTCCGCCAAGTTTTGACACATACATACATACATATACATACATACCAGAGACAGAACTGGGCCATATGCTGACTGACGGTGAGTGGGAACTTTTGTGTGTCCAACCCGCAGGGCGAGCGAGCGAGTTGAGTTTACCTCTCCCCAGTTCTTTCTAAAGTTAGGTTAGTAAACTAGGTGTGTAGGTGGGTGGGTAGGAAGGAAGGTGCTCACCACACAGTACTTTCCTCTTTCTTTCTTTCTTTCTTTCTTTCCTTTCACCCTTCTTTTGCCGAATTCTTTTTCCCCCAGGGTTGTCAATCTGTCTACTTTTTTTTTCTCCCCCTCTCCTCGAGGTGCGGTACTCAAGGTTAGGTACTCTTGGACCGCTGCGCCTCGTCTCGCTCGGGGCTCCATCTCGTCTCCCAAACAATTCCACACGGAAAGTCAGCGGGAAACATCACTTCTCGCACCTACGAATACTGTTCTCGGCCATCCGTGACCTATCCTGTCCTGCCTGCGTTCGACAACGACATCGCCCCATGCAACTATAATCGCGCCCGTCCGTTCTCGTTTGATGTCATGCCATAACCTTCTTTATTCTTCTTTTGCGTCCACCCCTTTTCTGGTTCGATTTCGCCCGATTTCAGAGACAGACCAAGAGCCGCGAACCGCCACGAGGCTTGCGTTGGTCATTCGTTAGCTTGGCACCGGTGCTTCTCCTCCTTGTCGAGGGCGAACTGATATGAGCTTGTAATCCCCCCCCCGCCTCTTACTCTAAACTTTGTTGCTTCTTTCCATTCTGGTTGCCTTGGCATCTTCTCATCCGTCGCACGAGAGCTAGCAACCCACACCCCCGTCGACAGACACCTTGGAGGATCGACCTCTTTGGTTTGCGTTTGTGTTTTTGTGTCTGCATCTTCGCTTGGCTATTCTCCCTACGTCTCTGGTGTTGGGCATTGAAAGAAACAAGCTGCATTCAACCTCTCGTTTTCTCACTCGACAGCAGCTCCGTATATACAGAATTCCGCGGGCCCTCCTGCATGTACATGCATCATGATCGCCAACTTTCATAATCCGAGACGGCTTCGCACGCCCTTCATCGCCATCATCGTCTTCATCCTAATTACCGGCTTCTTTCTGCTGTTCCACCAACCCCTGGTCCAGTACTTCGTAATCCCCTGGACCGCAGAACGTAAGTTGGACCCAACTTTCCCTAGGCATCGGCATGTACTGATTTAGATGTACCATAGAATATGGCGGCAGTTGGATGAACGACTCGGCACCCAATTGGGTCCAGCCTGCACTATACGAAGGTCGTCCCGACAAGACTGGCGAAGCAAGCCAGTACGTGCAAGCCATACTGGATCCCAAAAACGGCGGCTTCCCCATCGTTAACTGTCCTTCGCCCAACATCACTCGTTACGGCGTCCTGCGCCCAACCGAGAACATGGATAAGCGCCACTACTTCTTCGCCCTCGACTTGCGGCAAGTCAGGGACCTTCTGCCCCAGCTCATCGGCGCCGTCCTGGAAGCAATGAACGTCATCGGGCCCGAGAACTGTGCCCTTTCCGTTGTCGAGGGCATGTCGACCGACGGCACCTACGAGACCCTCTACCGCCTCAAAGCCCACATGGACAAGATGGGGGTTGCGTACTACCTGCAAACGAGCAACATCGACTCCCACAGCGGCGACCGCATCGGCAAACTCGCCAAGCTCCGGAACCTCGCTCTGGAGCCCATGATGGCAGAGGCCGACGCCTACGACCCCAAGGCGACCATTGTCTTCCTCAACGACGTTGCCGCCTGCACCGAGGACATACTCGAGCTGGCGTACCAGAAGCAGGTCCAAGGGGCCGACATGACCTGCGCCATGGACTATCACTTCCTCCGCTTCGCCCCGCACAACGGGGAGCCCTCGTTCTACGACTCGTGGATCTCCCGAACCATCAACGGCGATACATTCCTACCTATTCCGGACCGGACACCCAAGGGAGAGCAGTGGAGCGACGTCGCCAACATGTTCTGGAACCACCCGTACTCCCAGGACCGCTACCGCAGCCGGAAGCCGCTGCAAGTGTTTGCCTGCTGGAACGGGGGCGTAGCGATGACGGGCGAGCCATTCCTGAGAAAGAAGCTGGACTTCCGGAGGTCGTACCCTGGCGAGTGCCACACGGGCGAGCCGACGCTGCTGTGCAAAGACCTTTGGAATCTAGGTCACGGCAAGATCGCCGTCGTGCCCAGCGTCAGCCTGGCATACAACGTCAAGGACGGTAGGCAGATCAAGGAGGAGAGGGGGTTCGCCTCGTCGTGGACGGTTATTGAAAACTCGGGGACGCCGCCCAGCATCAACTGGCAGCTCGAGCCGCCAGAGATGGTCAAGTGCATGCCGACGTTTAGAAACCAGTTCTGGCGGCCTTGGAACGAGGGGCTCAGGCGGGAGGAGAAGTAGGTGGGCAAAAATAAGAAAGAGAAAAACAGAAAGAAACACCCCCTCCCTCCCCCAGAAGGAGGGCAAATAGGCAGGCACCTTGTTTTAGAGTAGAGCGGCATTACCTATGATACCCGGTCGCGTGTCGATTCATCCACTTGGCTAGCAGGCCCGCGTAATCACACCATCTTTTCAATATTGTACGTCCAGTCCCCTTTTGAGCCGCTGTGCCAAGAGCGCCAACCGTGGTTTGCTCTGACCCCCCGTCACACTTGCTCCTTCGTCGGCGAGCCGTGTTCTGCGGAGCGAGTGGGGGGAGTACAACGCCGATGACAAAGAACCCGACGGAAGCCTGAAGGAAAGACGAACAATACGGCCACCAACGTCACTAGTGCGGGATGCCCGCGCCCTGCGAGGGGGGGGGGGGCGCGGACCGTGTAGGGCGGAGGAAACAGGAGAAAAAGTAAAAAGAAGAAGCAGCCCATCGCCCACTTAAGTCTCTAGTGTAATCCGGGGTCGACCACTCTCGGCCCCGCATTCGGCACGCCTGTTCGTCCCCCCCTCCCCCCACCCCCTCCACAAGTCGCCTGGTGCTCGGCTCCCCCCCGCAACGTTATTGTCCCTTTTCCCTTCCGCGCGGCCGCACGCCCTCATAGACTCTCTCGCCGACGCGCCCGACTTCATCGCCGGGATCTCGGGCCTTCCTCTTTTTATTCTTCTCTTTTTCTTTCTTCTACTTCTTTGCTAACCGCCCCCTCACCGACTTGGCGCGGGCCAATTTTAATCGTGAGCCCGGCCGAAACCAAACACACAGGCGTCTGACATTCGGAGACCCGGGAAACCACACCAGTCAACGGCATCATATCGGGCAAGCAAAGCGCGTGCAATGTCGTGATGTTATTGTTTCCAAAGAAGAATATTAGGGTTTATGATAGTCGTCGGGGGGGATGCAGGGGAGAGCTCCAAGTCCTCGCGGCCTCGGCCCTCAACCCCGACGAGAAAGGCGTGAGGGAGAAGCTCGTAAATACAGTAAGATGTAAACAATGAAAATATAAAAAACAAACATGTTTACAACGGGGATATAACGCTGTTTCGAATACAAATGTCACCAAGCCTCCCTTCTTTTGTCTTCATCTCCCCTCGCGCGTCTTCGTTTCTCGCTCAGAAACACCATTTGGAACAAAACAAAAAAAACCAACAACAAAAATGGTGTGACATCAAACCGCTCCATACGTTCAGGTGATCGGGGGAATCATAAGCTTTCTCAAAATGAGATAAAAAAGCCGGCCAACATCAACATCCCGACAGAGCACGGAATTCTTCTCCATGTCCAACGCCGCTTGCTACTTTGCTTCATTACACTCGTGACGTATGGCGCGCTGGCCGGGCGTGCAGTGACGGGTGTGAGATTAGTGCCAATGCAGGCCCGTCCAGCGCTTCCAGGTGGGTCAGTCGCGAAACTATCAGAGCAGGGCAGCGACAAAAGCAGCGCCGAGGATGACGGCCATGCCGGCGCGTCCGTTGCTGTTTCCGGCACTGTCGCTGGAGACCGCCACGGTTGTGGCGGCGGCCGAGGGGAGGAGGGTGCTCCTCGCGCTTGAACGGCCGGACGCCGTGGCCAGGGTGGTACCGTTGAGAGCCGAGAAGGCGGTGCTGATACCGGCGCTGGGGGCGAAGCTGGTGGCGACAACGGTGGTGGTGGGAACCTCGGAGGTGGTGGAGACAATGGTGCTGGAGGTGCTGGAGGTGCTGGTGGTGGTGACAACAGACGAGGAGGTGGTGGTCGGCGGCGCCGAGCTGGTGGTCGGGGGCACGGTGCTGCTCGTGGTGGGCGGAACGGAGGTGGTGGTGGGGACGGGGATGTCGGAGGTAAGAGCGGAGACACCGTGCTTGGTGGCGCAGTCGCCGAGGTTCATGCCGTTGGGGCAGCAGACGGTGTCGCTCTTGGGGTCGTGGGTGCAGTAGAAAGATGACAGGCACGAGTCTGGGCAAACATGTTAGCGACTAGACTAGGCAAGGCAATGAATGCCATGCGCGCGAGGGGGGCGACTCACTTCCGGACGTGGTAGAGCAGCAAGTCTCGCCGGCGGCCGGGTTGTAGCAGTGGACGGCCTGATCGGTGGACTTGCACTGCTGGTAGCCACCACCGCAGGCCTCAGCGCAAGTGTTGCCGCCCTTGTTGCAGAGCTCGTCGGCGGGCTGGTAGCCACCGTCGGCGCGGCGCATGAAACCCAAATCCCTTCCGAAGGTGGCACTGCGCTTGAAGACCTTGGTCTGCTGGGCAAAGGCCTGGGCGGCGAAGGCCACGTAGGCGAGAGAGGCGAGCGAACGAATATGCATTGCGAAAACGAGGGGAGGTTGATGGGACAGCGATCGGAACGGTTTCGTCGGTCAGTTGAGCGTCGAGAGCCGGATAGGCGGATGAATGAATGGTCGCGTGCTGCTAAGCGAGTGCAAAGTGTATGGTATGGAATGAGTGTGGACCGACGATGGTGACGACGTGGGAGTATCGACGAACGAGAGAAGTACGAGTACTCTGGTGCAGGTTTCGTAACGACAGCAGCGACGAGGACGACGACGGTAAAAAGAGAGACTGGGCTGGAGGGGCCTGACCTAAAAAGCGCGCGATTATGCGAGGGTGGTTGCGAGGAGAAGGAAGGCAGAGAGGCAAAATGAGGGACAGCGAAAAAGACTGGAGATGAAGTGGAGAGAAAGAGTGGGAAGAGAGGTCGCGTAAAAGCTAGAGGGCATGGGGGAGATTGAACAGGCAAAGGGTAGCACGGTTCGGCCTCTGGGACGGGGGCAGAAGGGGGGGAGGGACAAGGAGGTCCCGGGCTGTCTAGAGGATGGGCGCGATGGGTTTGCGGTGGGCGCTCAGCACCGATCCGGCAGGATCCTCCTTTTAATTTTATTTACCTCGTCGTCGACCACTGGGAGCAGCTTGGTACTACAGGGCCAGCCGCGATACCCCGGGGGCCTGGCGACGCTTCGGGCCAACTTCTCTCCAGTCCTTGTGCCGCCGGGCAGACCGCTCCCAGGGCCGGGGGAGGATGGATGGATGGATGGCTGGAGCCAGTTGAAGCAACTCGTGCTCCTCCTGTTTGGGACTGTTTGGAGAGGGTGGCACCGAGACCCGTTGGCAGCGTCTCAAGTGGTTGAGGGTAAAAAGAAAGCAGGGGGGATGAAGTGGTCGATCCATTCATTATGCAAGCCCATGAGTCTGTTTTTCTCGTGCGTTGCAAAGCAAGCCGCCCAGACGCGGAGCAGCAGTGGCAGTCTGTCGCCAGCTTCGTGTTATCGCAGCAGTGGACCGGGCGACTTCGCTGACCGTCATTCCCAAACAGACAGCCAGAGGGAACGAATGCTTCCAGATCTCACCGGGGACCTACTGAACTTCCAAGGGCCACAAGGTGACAGACAGGTGACCGTTACCGGGGTGCAATAGAGAGCGACAGAAGCGGCAGGGAGCCCTGTTGGCCCGGGGAACATGTACAGAGTGAGTACCTATCTACGCCGTGTACGGATAGTAGTAGCCTGTACGAATAGGTATCATGTAGTTTGCAGCAGAGTCGAGCGTGCTCAAGACGTGAGAGAGAGAGCAAGCAAGCAAGCAAAGAGCGCGCCATTTGGATCCTGGGAAATGAGACAGAGCCCGACCCTCTCTACCAATCTCAACGTTCCCTCGCTCAAATCTCAGGAGATGTGGGCCGTGCTCGGCGCATGGCAAGCAGAACCCAAAAGAGAGTCGAGTACCGGGCTTCTGACTGGACCGGTGCTTTTCAGGTGGGTTGAGCTAGATCCGATGTGAGCTAGCGCCACCATCGGGTACCTTGCAGCGTCAAGCGCCCCAGATGTGCATCATCCGCCAATCGCTGCGAGCAGAGCAGGAACCTCCTCTGTTCTGTCCTCTCCTATCCCATGTACGATGTACAAAGTATACCGCTACGTAGCTACGTTGGCAGTGCAGGTACCTAGGTAGGTCTACACCTGACCCCACCCACTCGGCCATCTGACGAACCATTCAACGCCTTTTCAGGTGGCTTCCCAACGCTGATTCGCCCTTTTATCCGAGCGTCCTTATTCCCCTTCTTCTTCTTGCTTCGCTTCCCCAGCTCCAGTGTTTAAACGTAGGTACCTACCTACCTACCTATCTTAGTGTACCGGCGGAAAAGGGCAAATGAAATCTTCCATCTCTTCCACATCTCGATCGTCCAATGCGCCGAGCGAATGAAGACAAATGGCTAATTGTACTTGATGTTCGCTTCCGGACCCTACCCTTGACAATTCAAATAACCTACCTTCCTCCTCCTTGCGGCTTTTATGAGGGAAGCGCCATAACGACAACCATCGTCACATCCAATCTCGGACGAGCCCAAATGACATTCCCCGCACGAATAAGCATGTCCAAGGGATCGCCAGTCGCCGCCTGCGTCCATTCCAGCAAGCCGCCGACTTCATTCCGTCCAGTGTCGGTCTACCTAGCCTACCTAGCTATCGCAGTGCCCCCAGACCCGTTGCATGTCTCATCGTGTTCCGGTTCGCCGACATGTTCCCATACCTAGGCTAAGTGTGCCGGACATCACCAATCGTTGCCCATCATTCCACACACTCCGTTCCTCTTCCCGCCCCCGACTCCCCTCCCCGTGCCATCCACCTGAATCCCGAGGTCTCATTGTTCCTGAGAGTATGGTTCCAGCACGATGGCTCAGACTATCGACGACCTCGGACGACGTTCCGCGGCGTTCCATGACGTTGTCTAGATACAACCTGTCCGGCAGACGCGCAATCTAACAAAACTCGTTGCAATCGCCGTGAGTGCGACCACCCGCCGGCCAATAAACAACAGTGCGGGATTGGCCATTGAGGCTGCTGGTGAGGCTGAGGTTGTTTCAAATCTTGCCAAACCGAGAGCCCTCTCCCTCGATGGCTATATCGAATTGCCAAGTCGCAGGCGCACCACCGAGGAGGCACTTGTCCGAGACTGCTCATACCGTCAACTCTCCCTCGGCAAAGACCCCCGACTGCCATTGTCCGGTAGCTCTGCGCAAACACATACAAGCAACCGAGTCCACGTGAGAAGACGAAGATCTCTCCGGAAAATGCGGCAGCGAGACCCGGCGGGAGCATAGCCGGCAAACAAACGAGTAGTTGATGAAGGTGGGATCTTGCCGACGCTGAAGCCACCCAGCTCGTCCTTTCAGACCGTGTTCAGAGGGGGGGAGGGGGGTTTAGACGTAGGCAACGACGACGGGGTCCGCAAGAGACTTGCCGGATGCAATCCCTCTTCGGGTGCCTGCCCGGACCTCGGATCGCCGTGGTGAAGATGGTCGGGAAGATGCACGGCACAACACAACATACAGCACTTGGAAAATAGCGTATGTCGTCAAACACGGCGAGTTGAGGATGAGGTATGAAGAGACTTTGATGGTTCTGGCATTCCTTCCTTGCTGGAATCCCTCCTGGTTGAATACATGTGGTAAAAGTACGTGCGCGCGATGCTCCGAGGCTAGTCTGGGTATTCTCCTCCAGCAAAGCAACTTTTCTCCCGTCTCACCTCTCCTCAGTCGAACGTTCTTAGCACTATATATAACATTGTCCTCATCTCGCACCCATTAAGATTAGCAGCCCGCCCAAAGAAATTGTAATAAACATGCCAGTTTGTCCCCTCCATAGACCGCTGTACACACAGAGCTCTCAACCCATATTTTCTGCCCCATCTGTCTGCCGCCGCCGGCTGCTGCTGCTGCACGTCGAAAACCATGCTTCAATCGACAGGCTCGCGCATCATCTTGGAGATGTTCTTGTGCATTTGCGCATACTTCTCCTCAAACGTTTTCTGGAACTTTTCGCAAGCGGCCCACATAGGGTCGCCCTTGGACCAGTACGTGTAGCAGTTGTCAAAGATTTGGCGAACGTCGGCGGCGAACTGATCCTCGGTCTGGTACTCGTGGCGCGCCATCTTTGCCTTGACGGTGTTGAGGTCCATTGGCTTCTTGACCTTGTCGAAGTAGTCGGGAACGCCATCCTCAACGGGGTCGACGGGCTCCTTGAAAGGGCCCACCAGTCTGGTCCAGAAGCCTGTTTTTTGTTTAGCATATTGACAAGCATTGCGTGATCGGTCGCCCGATAGGGGTTGAGGGCACGTACCAGGCCCCGAAAGCATCCTGTCGAGGAGATCAGCGCAGAACTCAACCTTCTTCTCGGTGCTGATTTCGCCGCTCGGCACCGAGGCGATGCTGCGGCGCTTCTGGACCACAGGCTTCGGACGCGGTGCCGCCGCAGCCGCAGCCGCAGCTTTGCGAACTGATGGAGCCGGGGCGCGGGCGAGCGACTTGGAGCTATTGTTCTGGGAGGACGGTAGCGGCGCGGAAGCGCGTCGGTTCTTCTTGGAGAGGTGCTCTCGCTCGTCATCGCTGTCCTCTTCCAGGTAGTGCACACTTTTGCGCGGCGTCGGCTCGGCGGAGGCCGTATCAGCGGGAGCTGCCGGCGGGGAAGGCTGATTCTCGAGAGAGCTCATGGCCACGACCAGCTCGCTGAGGACCTCCTGGGGAAGCGACTTGGCGAACTCGGCTCTAGCATCGGACGACCGCATGTACTCGGCTGCCCACGAGAGGAGGAGTTTGCGGATGGTTGAGCCCTCCGGAGTGTCCTTCCACACTTGAACGAGGAGGGGAGTGGCGGGAATCTGCCGAGTAAGCCGTCTGCTCTCCTTCATTGCCTCAAGGGTCTTGTCGCAGAGACCGTCGATGCCAAGTTCGTGTCCCAGCTTCCAAACCCCAATAAGTGCCTCGTAAGACGGGAACGTGTCAACTTCCTCCGAAACCTGCCCCGTGAACAGGAAAAGCTGCATCAAGCCGAACACCTCGGGCGTGGTGTGAGGGAGCCTCACCACGTGCTCAACAGTGTCCGAGGTGGCATTCTCCGGCTTCTTGAAAAAGTCTCGGTAATACGTTGACCTGGCGCACAGAAAATCTTTTTGAATGCCAAACGGTTTTTCATCGGGTCCGACCAGTATAATGAGGAAGGTTGGGTGGGGTTGCCTGGCAATCATTAGATACGAAAGAGGGAGAAAGAGGTAGTCAACTTACAGCCAAGAGAAAGGGTTGTCGTCTTGAGGCTCATGTCTGATCTTAGGAGCGGGTACGGCATCGCCGTTGATGGCGGGGACCGGCAGCTCATACGACATGTCGGGCTGATTGCCTGGGGGTATCTATCTGTAGGGCGGTGTTAGTTGACCTGAAAGAAACAGTAGTGGTAGGCAATTGGATAATAACTGAAAGGGCGTCTCATATGAGGAAAGGGAGGGGGTTCGATTAAACAGCGATTGCTCAATTGCTTGTTATAAGTCAAGGCCACTGCTGGTTGCGATGAATCACCAGCAAAGCGGTCTTGAATCCATGTGAGTGAATCAATCATTCACTGCATAAGCCACGTTGTGGCGGCCATCTGATGTCAATTGCTACCCTCCCATGACGAAGGCATGGCGATGAACTAAGGATGCGTAAAATGGCGACGGAGAAGTGAAAAGCGCTTACTGTAGGACAGATTTTGACGGCTGGCTGGTGAGGTGGGGGCAAGATGAATGAGGTCCTCGCACCCGGACAGAGGGCCCAAGATTCGTCTTACAATTGCCGGAGTTTCGGGGAGATGATTGAGCACAATACAATATTAACGACAAGTTTGAACGGAGAAGAATGAGATGGTAGGATCAGTGGACGCTGATGGATGAAGACAAAGTCCGTGGCTGAGAAAATACTCCCTGGGACACTCTTGCCCGACACGCTCAAGCTTGAGAATGAAGCAGGAAGGTATTATGAAACAATTGCACCTGCTGTGGCGCGGTGACTGATTTGGCCTGTGCAGCAGCTTCCTCAGGCCCACCATTATTCACGTGTTCTGGATAGGTAGAAGCTTACGCCACAGCTGTCATGGAGACTTGGCCTGCACAGCCACTACGTGCCTCTTGCAGAGGAAGTTGGGATCTTGGTTCCTGTGAATGTCCCCACCTGTCATGACGGCTCCCAGGAGTCATGTTTTCGTCCGTCACTAGAAAGTCTGATCTTCGGAGCTCGCCGAACACAACGGCAATACTTCCCAAAGGGTTCACCGCAGACCGGCCGTCCCTAGTCGATACCTGCGAGTCGCATCGCGCTACTGCACCCACTCCTCTGGACCTCCAGCCTTTTGGAATATGCGAACAACTATGCCCGACTATCGACTATCGCCCCGCGAGGAATTGACCTCTCACGTCCCGTATCTTGGGCAGGTGGTATATCAGCCCCACAATGCCCTGTCCAACGGCACTTGTGGCCGATGTGCCAGCTTCCTCTTCAAGCCAAGCATGTTTACGTCGTTTCCCGTGTGGGGACTTGAGTGAGGGCAGCTTGCAAAATGGAGGGCCGACTTCGTATAAAGCGTCGCGGCGCTGCGCTTCCTGAATTGAATGCCGCCGTGTCGTCGTTTTTGGCTCTGATCTCACCGTTCTCGTGAAAATCAAATCCCCAAGACGCGCTAATCCAGCATGTCTCGGACGATTGCTCTCCTCGCGGCCGCCGGCCTCTTCCGCACCGCCGCCGCCGGTCTTTACCCGGGATTGAGCACCGCCAACCACACTTGCACTCTCGGTACGAACTCGGGGGTCGACTGAGCATCGTGAACTTGACTGACGTTTCCCTCCCCAGTCGAGCCTGTACTGTCCTGCTCCTCCGAAGCGAACCCTGGCAAGGTGGACACCTGCTGCGTGGAGACATACGGCGGTCTTCTTGTACGTTGTGTTGCCAGTTCGTGAACGAATCCGAAAATAACAGCTCGCCTTCATAGCTCGCAACCCAGTTCTGGAACACGCACACCGGTCTCGAGTCCGAGGGCCAAAAACTTCCCCAGAATGCATGGGGCATTCACGGCTTGTGGCCCGACTTTTGCAACGGCTCCTACACCCAGTACTGCGATCTGAGCCGCCAGTATGACCCAATCCCCTCACCCAACACCACGACCGGGACGCCGGGCGGCACCCCAGTACCGGCGTGGAACGGCTCGTCTTTGGACGCGTTTATCAAGCCGTTCGAGAGGTTCGACCTGTTGGAATACATGAACAAGTAAGGGTCCACTGTCTTGGCACTCTGGTTTCCGAGCCTAATGCGAACGTTTCCAGGTTCTGGATCGCTCAGTACACCCCCAACTGGGTACTCTGGGCCCACGAGTTCTCCAAGCACGCCACCTGCTTCAGCACCTTCGATGTCGAGTGCTACGGCCCCAAGTACCAGGAGCACGAGGAGATTGTCGACTTCTTCGAGACCGCCATCCACTACTACCAGGGGACTCCAACCTGGAAGTGGCTTTCCGACAAGGCCATCACGCCGTCGAACGCGACCGCCTACTCTCTTGCCGACCTCCAGGATGCTCTCAAGGAGGGCCACGGCGCGCTCCCCTACATTGGGTGCTCCGGTCCGCGGTACAACGCCACCGAGGCCGGCAAGGGCTCTCTCGATAACGGATACACCCAGCTCAGCGAGGCCTGGTACTACTTCTATGTCCACGGCAAGCCCCAGCGCGGTGACAGCGTCCCTGTGTCCGCCGATGTCAACGGCGGCCGCGTGTCCAACTGCGCAACAACGGAGGGCGCTATTTGGTACTACGAGCGCGCCGATGGATCGGTGCAGTAGAAAACACTACTAGTATAGAGAAGTAATATGAGTAATATGCACTGCGCCTGAGCAGCTGAGTTCAGCTACCATCGCAGTTCTGGCAGTTGTCCGTATCATATCTGCATGAGTAATCTCCATTGTGAAGAGAGATGCCGTAACTCGGTTTTGTCCATTGAGCGCTCTGAAATAGAGCTAACTTGACCGACACTATGTACGAAGATGGGCACCGCACACTCTCGAGCCCAGACAGCAACAGCATGCTGAACACTGGATATATTTACTCCAACAAACTTTCAACTAACAAAGCCCCCAACGCCTATGTGATGCGAATCCCCACCTCGAAAACAAATCTACTCCTCGTCATCGCCGAGCTCCTCCACAGCTGGCGCCACATAGCCAGGGCGCTGCGACGGCTGCGACGCAATCTGAGTCTCGGTCGCGGTTGTAGTCGCAGTAGCCGGAAGAGGTTGACCGGTTGAAGCAGCAAAAGTGCCACTGGCATTTGCGGCTCCAGAGGACGCCGACTTCTTCTTCTTGCCCTTCTTGGGAGCAGTCTGTTGTTTGTCAGCGGTACGTCCATTATGCGGTTTCCAGGTGTATTAGGCCAACTTACGTCATGCCAGGCCCAAACAGGCTTGAAACTGTCGACGAAGGACACGTCCTCCCAAAGGTTAGGGAACAACCAGAGACCGGGCGATGCAACAAAGTAGGTGACGCAGAAGAGAATAACACGGAAGATGGCCATGAGGAAGAATAGACCGAGCAGGCCGAGGAATCCCCAACTGAGGTAGTAAACACCGAGACGGAGCTTCAGCGGCCACAGAGGGTAGCAAACGACGATGAAGATGAGGATGAGTGCGAGAATCGAGTAGAGCTTGCGCTTGACCTGGCTGCCCTCCCAGAACCATACATAGTACATTTCCTCCTTGGCCTCTTGCTGAGGTTCGATGCGAACGGTCCAAAGACCCTTGATGCGTTTCGTCTTCTTCGGGCCGTGGTTGTGGCCTTCGTGCGGATCGATCTTGATTACGCGCAGAGCAAGCATCGACATGGGGAGCAGCTTAAAGGTATTCTCGAGAGAGGCGCGGTCAGTGATCTCGGGAAGAGCGGGGTTCTTCTGACGCGCCTTTTCGTAGGCGGGGGACTGGAGTGCGCGCAGTGCTCGCTTCACTGTCATTTGGTCGTCAACACAATATGAACAAACACGCGCAGAGGAATCGCACGGTACTCACCCTTGAACATGTCCTTGCGCTCCCCGTTAAGGATACAGGTACGCGGCTTCAGGTCCTGGCTGCGCAGGAAGCTGGCGAGTGCCAACGCAACGGGGTTGGGGGGGCCAGGACTGATAGGCTGAGATTGGCCCTGCGCCTGCTGCTGTTGATGCTGAGGATGAGGATGCTGGTGACCAGGACCATGCTCATGGTCATGGTCGCCCTCTCCGCCGCCGCCGCCGACGCCGCCCTCGCCACCCTGCTGTTGCTGCGCAAGTCGCGCTTGTTGTTGCTGTTGCTGCATAGCTTGTTGTCGAAGATGGTTGAGGAAGTCGGGGACAGACATGCCGGCCTTTGCAGCATCTGCCTCTATTTGTCTACGCATGGCTGCGATCTGCTCAGGCGAGGGCATGGGCTGCCCGTTGGGGCCCATCTGCATGGGGCCGGGCATTGGCATAGACATCTTGAATGCAGAGTAGTGCAAAAGATGTGAGGAATCGGGATTGCCTTTGTCAAGATGTCGTGGGCGGAGTGGAGGAATCCGACGAGGACAACAGTGGCCCGAAAAGAGAGGTCGGGGTTTGTTGGATGGATGTGAGGTTGGTTGTCGGAGCTGTAGTGGTCGTGGCCTTCTGGGTCTTTGAACAAAAGTGACCAGCAAGCAAGCCAGGTGTTCACTTCTGTTCCAAAAAAGTCCTGCAGGGGTACAGGTGCTTACACTGAACTGACCGGCAGTCTCTTTCTTCCGATATCCGTCATTCTTATCGATAACACGACGGGGGGGACGCTCGGATCAAACTCAAAACTCGAAGTACCTAGGTACCCACGGATACTTGGCTGTCACCTGCTGCATCACATGATCCGTGGGCAATGAGGTAAGCAGCGTCGCCTGCGTCCTTACATAAGTGTCAGCTTATCTCATGCATCCTATCTACCTGCCTTAGTTCGCACTGTAGCTGCAGCGGGTTGCCCGAGACACTTTGGCTGCGCTAGAGTCGCACAAGAACTCTGCCGAAGGCTCTTGTCCACCAGTTTCGTCCGCGCTACTACACGAAAACGAGAAGTGCGCCACAAAATCAGTTACAATTGCTGGAAACTAATCTTGTTCGACTTGAGTCATTCAACATCGCCGGAGACGTCTTCTTTTCATCCGCTGAGCGGCTGCAACCACCACGAACGGTGGCAACCATCAGAGCTAAAGTCAAGTGACGCTGATTGTCCGAGGGACTTTGATTAGCACCGAGGAAAAACGAGGGAGCCGACTGCGACGCAGAGCGGAGGAGTGAGATGAGTGCACACCACCACCCTCTCCTCACCTGAAGGCTGAGCCTGCCTATCCACTCGGCACCATCCGTCATCTTTACTTCGCCCATCGGCTTCGCCTTCGCCGCACGACCATTCAACGGCGATGCTGCTGTCCTGCGATAGGAGACTGGCGGGGGCTACGATGGACAGTGTGACGGCACAACGCATCCTAATCCGCAGGTAAGTAGGTAATCCGCAGGTAAGTAGGCTTCCCGCGTCTCCTTCTATCCCACCTGCGGTGCCTTGCATGCATATGCCAAATGACTTCTTCCTATTGCCTGCCTACCGTCCGCTCATGTTTGGACATGTCGCCGGGAATGCGGGATTCCGCTTGGGCAGCCAAACGGCAACGGCGCAGGGATTGGCTGTTCCGTCTGTTTTTGTTGTCCTGCTTGGAAACACGCATTCAGAGTTTCGAGATATCGTTTTGGCCGTCGCCCTTCTTGTCAAGATTTTCCGAGAAAGAGTTCGTGGGCCCGAGAGATGACAAGGGGCGGTGACGGACACCACACCATGACGGTTCAAGACCTGGCACGCGGCCGGCCCTCTTCCTCTGAGGAGGGCACTTGTGGCAAGCTGCTGCTGGTCAAACCCGCTTCGAGTAACCAGAGCAAGGCAGAGGTGAGACATCGACTCGCTGTGCCATCGTTTTCATCTTACACGACTGGTGGACCTCCTGCAATCTGGTGCAGGATGTGGGTGTAGCGCCAGCCATCCGAATCCGACAACACCCCAGCTTCCTAAGCGCCGGTTGGCCGGCCGTGTCTGGCCCCGTTTGCAGCCCCGGCCTATCAGAACGGCCCGTCTGCAACTTGACTGCACACCTCGCCGACATTTGCCATGCCCTTGTCCCTCCATTCTTTCTCTTTGCTCTCAGCTGGACCTATTAAGCAAGGCAGCTGAGCGAAATCTCTGGCCCAAAGTGGGAATTGGGATTACATCTGCCAGGGCATCACAAAAAGAAGCCGTCCACGCCCAAGCGGGTTTCTCTCACATCACATGGCCTAGGAGGAGAGGTACCTTCTTACTGCTACCACTCGAGATTCGCCATCCGCAACCATCTATTATAACTAAATCAGGCCGCTCAATCTTTTTGGGCCTTGTCGCCTCTCCCTGTATTTCCTCTTCTTCCGTTTTGTCAAATCGCTGGCCGTCCCTCGTTATATTTCTGTTGTTGTTGTTGTTATTGTTGTGGTTTCCCCCCTCCCCCTCCCCCGCCTTTAGCATTTGTCCGGCATGAAGCATCTTCCAAAGCAGGCATGAAAGGTCTGAGCGGGATGCTTGCAAGCGCCTATGCGACATGGCTTTCGCCTTTCACTAGTTGCTGTGCTCAGTTTTCTGCACAACACGACAAGAAGTTGCGTCAGAGTGAGTCGTTGCGGTCCGTCGAGTATATATCACCCATGGGTTGCTGACCTGCCCGCTTAGATGACCTTGACTTTCATGAGAAAATGCCGCCTACCATCACCTACAAACAACCCGCGCCTATGCCATCGCCATTTGCTGGGCCGGTGCAGAAGTCACCCGAGCCTCGTCCTCGGCTGCAGGGAAAGTCGAATGGAACGATAAAGAGAAGTTTCGCATCGCTCCGGCAGCGATTCTCTGTGAGGAAACTATCTCGGTCAGGCCCATCACAGCGACGTCTGCAAATCTCGGCCCCCACCGACTTTCGCCATCTTCACTCCGAGTCTTTTCAATTCCCTCAGTATACAAACCTCAAGCATGTAGGCCGGACTCCGCCGCCGCGTCCTCTACCCCGGCCTCGCCCTTCCTCATTCAGACCCCTTGAACTCAGCATATATATGTCCAAAGGGGAGCTCTCGCCGATCCTACCGCATTTCGATATGATTACACCGCCGCCGCCTGCTCGACTCAAGCCGAACCCAGAAGACGATGTCTTCGGTCCTACACACGAACCCAAGTACTCGCCCATGTCATTCCACCTACCCCGAAAGTCCTCAGCGTCACCGTCAATCACCACGGCGAGCGACACGCCGCCGAGGATCCCCCCCAAGTCGAGGGCCCGGTCCCACACGTCTAGCAGCACGGAAATCATGAAGGAGCGGATTGCTTGCGCCATGCTGGAAGTCGACAAGCTACAGCACGAGATCGATTTGGTGATGAAGCGTCAGAGTTGCTACACCAACAGTCGACCTTCGACATCTCATTCGGCAGCACTGATGGTGCACGGTAAGCTCAGACGGGAAACCATGAGTTACCAAGTCTCGCGCGCGTGCTGACAAGCTTAGAAGAAGATTCCTTACCCACGGTCCCCGCCCTGCCACCTGCAGCGCCATCCTTCGCCGAGCGCCTGAACCCGGGGATCGAGCGGCCTCACACAGCACCACCCCGGCCACCGGGCCACATTCCCCACCACGGTATGGTTTTCGCCGCAGATGATACAGCGGCACTCATCACACCACCCCCGAGCCGTGGCAGGGAGACCCGACCCTTGCCCCCGCCACTGCCACTCGTTCTCCGCCCTCCGCTGCGGAAGAAGAAATCCTTTTCGCGCGTCTCCACCTGGTTGTTCCCCGGTGGTGCAGCAGGACAGCATCACGAACGGGGCATCAGCAGCGACTCCATCACCAACTTCCCCCGCCCCGTGAAGGATCGCGAAGGCTTCTATCAATGTGTTCAGGTGCCGCAGGAGAGGCATGCAAGCATAAATTCGATTTCGACTGTGTCGACAAGCGAGTCGGACGATGGAGGCCAGACAGCTCCTACGGCGTGGTCGCCGAGCAGCACTCTCGTCACCAGGACGGATGAGCTGCCGATAGAGCGCCCCTCCACGTTTGGGAATGAAAAGGAGGATGGTGGTTCCCGGGGAATCAACTTTGCGACGGCGTTTTAAGCGAGGGGTCTTGCGGTCTTTTCTTTTTGCATGATACCAATACGAGCTCGGGGACAAGATACCATGGTGTAAACAATTAGAGGCGAGCGGAAGGCGGTCTTTGGTATTCTTTATATCTAATGATAGTAGTGTCTATTTGATAGGGGGTTCCAGCAGGGCTTGGAGAAGTTTTGAAATGGAGATTCGTATCGTAATCCTGACAGGATCCTTAACAACACTTGCATCTGGGGTCTTTTCATCCCATCCTACCGTGGCCCCTGTTAGGCACGTTTTCACCATGCAAACTCATAGATTATTTGTCGCCATCGTCAAGCACCTTGTCTCGTGTGCTACTCTCCAAGCTGAATCTCCGACTCCCGAGTTATTGCCGGCGCTGGTGTTGAGGCTATTCTTGGTGGGCAAAGCGTCTACGCTAGGAAGCCGTCTTGGACCGAGGCCAGCTCCTCATCCTCCATCTCCCTCTTGCAAGGTGCAGTCATGACTGTCCCAGCCGTCGTCGTCCGCGACGGTGATCCCGTCGCCCTTTCTTCCATTGTGCACCCGTCTCCGCCCTGAGGCTACTAAAGTTATGAAGTGGCTTGACAGTTGCAACATTGCCGTGCACCTCGGCTCTCTCTGGCGATCAAAGCTCGCAACCGAGTCCGTTCCCCGCGGCCGCTTAGGTCTGAATTCCCAATGTGGAAACTCGGCAGACCCCCAGCTCAAAAGTGAGAGTATGTCGCCTGGCTCATGTCTGAGGGCAAACTCAACACGTCCGTCAGCGACGGCGCCGATGTCACACAAGCCGACGTGTGCTCCCAACATGGCAGCGCAGCTTCTTTGATGCGCTGCGGAATTTGGCGGAGAGCAATGACTCGGAAAAAGAAAAGAAAAAGAAGAAGAAAAAAAATACAACACCAGGTATTCGCTGATCGTCACCGACTCTACTAATCCGGCCCTCATGAAGCCTTAGTTGCAAGAGCCTTTTCCTCCTATTTTCAAAGCCCGACGCTTCCGTTATGAGAATGCAAGACTCCTATTTTAACCCCACTCAGCAGCGTAAAGTTAGTCCTCACCGAACGCTATTCCTTCGGCTTCACCGTTTACAATGCCGCCCCAATCAAGGGCGCATAGGCACGCAATGAGGTACGACCAGTCGCCGAGACCCACGTCTACAGTCATGGTGGTAATTCAGTTACAATATGTTGGAACAAGGGGTCTAGACAGTGGTCCCGGGCCCGGACGGACGTTCCGGCAGACGGCCGATAACGGCGCGGCCTGACTCGTGCCACGCGGCCGAGGCGATAGCCACGCTGTTCACCAGGGCGTGGGATCAGTCTTCGCCTGCGTGGGACCGGTCTGCCCATAAATACCTCGACCGCTGGCAGCTCGGGCAATTATGAAGCTATCCAGAACAATTGAACCATATCACTTATAACATCCAGTGCCGATGCCACGAGTGAAACAGCGGGATATCCCGTCTGCGACTGTTTGACCTAGGTGCCAACCAATACAATAATGTAAAAACACAGCATTAGTATTATGCATAATGCTTAACACAACAAAGTGTGGGGGTGACACAACTCCTTTTCTTATACATACCGGGAAGGCTATAGTACTGTGGCATCCTTAGTCAAAGTTTCTCTATATCTGTTGGCCAGTGAAATGAGGTTTTGATAGTACTACTATGACACAGCCACACAACTAGGCTAGTAACTTTATTTTAAGAGACACTACACTACACTGAATAAATACCAGATCACAGCCATCAAGTGCAGGCTCAGATAGTGCAACGTTCTTTCAATACACTACTAGATAGAAAGACGATTGATAACTTACTTTAGTATCTCTCCTTTTTTTTTTTTTTAATGAAGTTACTTTTCAATGCTATTTGTTGGAATCACCAGGGTTGGTGATACGGTTAACCGTACGTATCGGTGGCTGTGACGAATAGTAGGGGTAACTTGGTGGTTCTCTATTATGCGTATCGAATAGAAGGAGCTATTGCGGCTGGCCAGTTGCGCGGCCAGCTATTATCCACCGTAGCTTGGGTGGATCCATCGGAGGGCCGGAGGGCCAATAGTCCAGTAGTAAGTTATTAGGGTTTAGCCTGATAACTCTAATAGCTTAGCAATAGTTAATATTGTAATACTGGTAACTTTCTATAGTGGTAAAGTGCTATAAAATCCCCTTTTATCTATACTGCTGTAAAAAGCCTAAAAACGTAATAAAAATAAGAAGCTAAAAAGTATTTAATACTTTTTGTTTATATAACTATTTATATATATAAAACCTATCTATTTATCTATATATCTAACTGTCTGTTACTAACTAACTCCTTTAGCGCCTTATTTAGTAATAACTTTATAAATCTATCTACTAGGTTATTACTGCTTTAGATCTATTATATCTTATAGATCTTACGTTACTTATATAACTAGCAGAAGGCTATAATATCTATTATAAGGCGTTTTTTTTTATAGTATTAAGCTTTATAAGGCACTTATAGAGGGAGTATAAGTCAGTATAAAGTATTATAGGTATCTATAGTAACTTAAGGCAGTTAGTAATTATTATAAAAGTAGTGCCTATTATATAGGTAACTGTCAAATAATGGTGGGTGACTAGAGTGATAAGCGAACACGCTGCAAATGTGAAGGTAGGTCTCTGATATTGCTAAAGCTAAAAGCTGCTCCCTCTAAGTTCTTCTTTCTGCTCCCTTAGTCCTGTGTGCACTTGCTTTGCCTGCATATAAACCTAGCTACGTGACTTGCTGCGCTTTGTGCGCGCTCAGTCGCTGCGCCCTTGCGCAGACACAAGGTCACGTGATGTACGGCCTTACCCTTCCTAATCTGTCTGACTACCTCTAATATAGCACTCCTTCTTCTTTAGGCTTCTGACCTAAAAGCTATTTATGCTGTCAGTAGTATCGTCAGTTTCTCTACTTTATTACTATACGTTCTCTTTTTAGTAGCTGCTTACTCTATAATATTACACTAAAGGGATAGGTATAAGGGCTCCTTCTGTTTTCTTTTATCTGCCTATATAGGCCGTTTCTTCCCTTTTAAATTAAGGCTATTCCTTCCCTTTATATTAGGCTTTTTCTAGCTATATAATAACTTCTTATAGTTATTTTTTTTTCTTTTTTTTTTTACCCTAAATAAACCTATATAGTATTTTTTCCTTTTATCTATTATACTATTACTATATGTTATTATAGTGCTAACTAGTCGTTATTACTACTAGATAGAAGTATATTCTATACTTCTGTTTACCTTTATTTTTACATAAGTGCCGTACATCTAGAGCGCTTTCTATACTTATTGCGTGCTTATATATTAATACTGTTATAGATTTTTTAAAAGCTTATTTACTACTTTATTCTGCCTGCTGATTACAGTATATTTACTACCCCTACTTACTTACTGCTTAGTTACTAATATTTATTTAATAGATAGCTTTTAATAAGTATAAGTCTGGTGGCTTCTCTAGTGTTAATATACGTTTTATACTACTTAGTTACTACTTTAGCTAATTACTAACTTTATATAAAAGAAAAAAGGTAAAAGTGCTGCCTAAAAGCGCTATAAGTACAGATAAGTCTATAACGCTCTTTATACGCCCTATATATACCGCCTCTACTTAAATAAGTTAGCAGAGCGTTACTCTAACTAGAATAATATATCTCTTTATTATTACTGCTTATTCCTTACTTACTCTATCTTTTAGGTTAAGGTATACACTATATATACTATACTAATAGCAGCCACTTATGCTTAGGCCTTATACGTTTATCTTTTATATATCTTATATATTACTTACACCTTACTTACTTACTTTTAGATCCCCTCTTTAGTACTCCTACAGTACTATATCCTTAACTAAGCTACACTTATATAGCAGGCGGCCCCTAAGGACGCTAATAACGTGCTTACAGTAAGATTTTCCTATACTGCTCCCTTAAGTTATACACACTGACCCTTCCTAGCTCTATACCGCCTTCCGTTAGGCAGGCAATAATATAGCTTATATGCTCACTGCGCTGCGTGCTGCCGGCACTAGCGCTCCTGCTGTGCCGCTTGCTCCTGCTGTGGTTGCCCTGCCTGTTGTGCCCCCTGTGCCTCCTGCGCCCCCTGCTGCGCCCCCTGTCGCCCCCACTGTGCCTGCAGGCAGCCCTGCGCCTGGTGCCGGCGCTATTGCTGTAGCTGCGCTACAGTTTACTCCTAAGTAAGCTAAGTGTATTACCTACTTAATTAAGATTATAGCTTCCTTAGTGGCTTATATATATACTTTTTTATTACTACTTACACTCTACTAATTAAAAGCTAACTTATAGATAGTATTATACTATCCTCTAGAAGGAGGTCTAGGTATATACTAATAAAGCTATAACTATACTATACCTTTATAAAAGCTATAAGCAGGTAGAAAAGCAGGGTAAGCAGGATATAGAGCTGCTTAAAGACAGTAAGGATGCCAGCCCTAGCGCTAAGTAAGCGGCTTTTACACTACACTTCTAGATAGTCTTTTAGCTTATTAGCTGCTCTTACTTATACTTAGTATACTGCTGTTTTTTCTCTTTTTTTTAGTCTTAAATACCCTAGCCTAAAGGCTTTAGTTACTTAGCCTATAAGCCCTTAACGCTACTGCTTTATTACTTTTTTATATCTTATACTTTTTAATAAGTAACCTTATTTTAATATATTACTATAGCTTCTAAGTGTCTTCCTTACTGCTATATCTTTTCTAGTAGATAAAATATTACTTATTCTGCTTTAGTTCTCTATAGTTAAGGATTTCCTCTACTTTATATAACTATTTAGTGTCTATCTTATATAACAGTAGCTGCTTAGGCTTTTTACTATTCCTGCTTCTAAAGGGCTCTAACAGTAAGATTAGGAAAATATTATAAACGTAATAGTAGATAAGAATATTAAGTCGATAGGCCAGGCCGTACGCACTAATAACGTTAAGTATATAAAAAGGTCTTAGCTACTTATCTATAAGCTTTCTGTTTAGGTGCTTCTACTTTATATTCTTACTAGATAATAATACCTATTTGCTAATATTAAACCTTTTTAGTATCCTTTTTTTATTATAAGCTTACGTCTACTATATGCTTGCTTTACTTAGTAGGAGCTTTAGGTCTACTCTTTTAGTATAAAGTCGCTAGACCCTCTCTTTAGCTAATATATTAACAGTTAACGCTAAGCCTACTATTAGTATATCTATAGGTAGAGGTAGGTCTTAGCCTATTAGTGCTTTATTTAGTAATATACTAATAGATAAATAGTGTATATTATTATATATAAATTAGGCTAAGTAGAGTTACTATACCTAATCTGCTTAGTCCCTAGTGTAGAAGCAGTAAAAGTAGTGCTTAAGGTTTTAGTTTTACTTTTTAGTCTATCTATCTATCTGTAGGTAGAAAGCAGTGCTTAGGCAGCGCTTTACCTTTAGGAGGTAGTAAAAGTATATTTAAAACTTACTTATAAACAGTATGTCCCTATTAGAAATAATCCCTTTAGGCGTTCTAAAGGTTATAAATACCTTTATAAATAGTAGATTAACTAGGCTGCTTATAGTAAGACGTAAGTTTATAGTAATATAGATACTATATTTAATATATTAATTAACTATAATAAGAATAGCGTTATATAGTTTTTTTTTAAATAGTAATATTAATAATAGGAGTCTTATAATAAAGTCTATTAATATTTTAATATATAGGCGTTTTAGCGCCAGTAGTAAAACAAGGTAGCTATAAAGGCAATAGTAGTACAGTTTTATTTTCTAATATACTATATATATATTAATATATTCTTTAATATCTTTTTATAACCTATCCTAGTAGTAGCTTCTTTATAGTAGCTTTATTATTTAGCTAATATCTAGATATTTTATATACTTTATATTATAGTAATTCTTTAGTATCTTTTTTTTTATACTTTCTTTCTATAGTATATAGACTTATACCCTTTTATAGAAGAGACCTCTTACGTTAATATGCTAGGCTTCTCTACTGCTTTTTCTCCTTTTAGGCCTAGCTTAGTTACTTTACTTTTACCTTTTAGACTACTGCTTTTTCCTTATAAAGGCGTCCCCTTATTAAAGTTATAGTAATATAGTAATTATTAGCTTTATTTTACTATTTACTGTTTTAGAATTATATTAAATATTACTTTTCTATAAGATATATAATTTATAACTTATAGCCTTAGTGACAGGCTTAAGCAGTCAGCCTTCTGCTTTATTACCTCTTTAGTACAGCTTCTACTTTACCCCCCAGTTAGTCCCTTCCCTTTAGTTAGGCTGGGGTTAGGTGCCTACCCCCTTTCTCTAGCCTTTTTCTCTTGCGCCCCCCTTACGTTACCTCTGTGCGATCGCTGCGACGCAGAGGGGCTTCTAATCTTATGCTGCTCTCTATAGCTGCGCTAATATAGCCTCTACGCTACTCCCTAACGGCTGCTCTCTTATATCTATAGTATAGTTTAGTCTTCTTAATAACCTATCTATAGGGTTTTATTTCTTTAGCTTAAACTTAATCTTAATATTATATACTGTTAGGTTATTAAGCTAGTGTAGCTGCTTTAGATTAAGGTGCTGCTTTATATCTAGAAATTAGAGGTTAAAATAATCTATCTAAATAGTAACTGTCTTCCTATTATAGCTAATATATTAGTATTACCTCCTTAAGCTGTTAATAATTACTAATAGCTTTATATTACTAGTACTATAGCGTATTTTAGCTCCTTACAGTTTTCTTAACTAGAAGGTAACTAGATACTATTTCTTTTTATACTACTAGACTAGTACGGCCTTAATAGTAAATTTTAAGGCGTCTATATAGATTACAGTAGGTAGGTTAAGGTTAAAGTGTTATAACACTAGAGCTTTAGTAAAGGCTGTAATAAGCTGCTTAAATACCGTTTTAGCTAGAGGATTTAGCTTTAGCTTACCTTTCTAGTTGCCTTTAAGCTTATCGGTTAAGGGGGCTATAATCTTTAAATAGTTTTAAATAAAACGTTAGTAGAATCTTATAAACCCTAAAAACGTCTAAATATCTTTTATACTGCTTAAAAGCAGCTACTATATAACTGCTTTAATATAATTTTACTTTATAGAAATACTTTTTATTAATACTATAAAGCCTAAAAAGCTAATTATTATTTTATAAAATTTATATTTTTCTAGGTTAAAATAAAGCCCCTACTGCTCTAGCCTTATAAGGACGCTATATATATAGTTTTTATACTCTTTAGGGTTACTACTATAGATTATAATATTATCTAGATATATAATATATATTATATCTACTAGCCCTACTAGTGCTTTATTAATATACAATTAGAATATTACTAGCATATTAACCAGCCTAAAAGGCATAATATAATACTTAAAGTGGCTGTATTAGGTATAAAAGGCCGTTTTCTACTTATTACCTATATATATATATATCTAATAGTATATATTCTTAATATTAAGCTTAGTATATATCTTAACACTAGATAGTCAGTTAAGGATTTTACCTATTAGCAGTAGTAATATATAGTCTTTTCTTATTACCTTATTAAGCGTATAGTAGTTAATATAAAGTTACAGCTTACCTCCTTTTTTAGGTATAAAAAGGATTAGTATACCTCCTAGGCTTATTAATAGATAAATCTAGCCTTAAGCTTCTACTTTCTAAAAGTATTTATATAGGGTTTTAAATTCTTATTTTAATAATATATAAATAGGCCTTTATAGCACCTTAATACCTTCTTTAAGGGTAATATAATACTTATATATTAAGTGTTTAGGTAGGCTAAACGTTTTTTCCTTAGAGAAAAGCTTTTAGAAATCTAAATACCTAGTAATCTACTTATACTGCTTAGGTTTACTACTTTCTATCTTTATAGACGCTATAGGGGCAATATATAGCGTAAGCGTAGTTACTAATACCTATAGTGTATAAAACTCCTTTTTTATTCTTATAAGGCTGACTTTTTAACTATAATAAGGGTATTACTACTGTTTTATCTTTTAGTCTACTACTAGGTTTACCTCTTCTAACTAGTTAATATTAAGGATAAGTGTTAGCTACTAGAGATCTACTATAATAAAGCAGTATAGTTAGTATTTTACTATTCTTATACTATCTATAGCTTTAATATAAAGGTAATATAATCCTACTGTTAGTATCAGTTTATTATCTATATCTACTAAAAGAGTAAATAAGTAGATTTAAAGAGGTTACTTACTAGTAAATATATTTAGGCTTACTATATTTACTTTTAATCTTAAGTTAATAAGCGCCTTTATTACTGCCTATATAGCGCTTTTTTACACTATAAGCAGGATCTTAATATAACGCCCTTATTACTATCCTTCCCTTATAGCTGCTACTAGGATATTATTTATATTATTTACTTCCTTATAGTAATCACACTATATATACCCCTTTTTTCTATATTGCTTACAGGTCACTTTAGGGTATCTATTTATATAATAGCCTTTTACTCTATAGGTATAGTATATGCCCTATAGCCTCTCTACTTAAGGGCAGCTCCTTATAAGATATCTAATCTTATAATAATTATAGTATTCCCTATTAGTTGTCTGCTTGGTTGTAACTTTTAAGCTAGGCGTGGTGGTGTGGCTGACGTTCTTGCGCTGCTTGTGCGGCGCTTGCGTCAGTTAGGGGTTATACTAGTTATATTACAGGCAGCGCTATAGCTTATAGGCTTATTTTATACGCCTTACTAATAACACTAATTCTATATATATCTTTAGAAGCACTAGCTGTAAGCTAATAGCTTATTAAGTACTTAGTTATAGCTTTATTAGAAGGAAGGAGATACGTTATTCCTTTAGGATAGTATAAAAGAGCTCTATTTTAAGCGCCTTATATTTTATAAGGAATCTATTAAGACTCTAGTTTGCTTCTTAATAGAGGTAATCTAGCTATAAGGTTACTATAACTATACGGCTTTTTAGGTCTAAAATCTGATTATAAAGGAACTCTTTAAAGGCTTTCTATATCTTAATTATTTATTTTATTAGGTTTTAACCTTTTTCTATTAAGTGTTTTATTTATACCCCTTTTATATAACCTTAAAGACAGCTTATTATAAATACTATTTTATTATAATTACTATATATCTGCCTTAACTATAGTGTAAAGCGTATTTAATAGTTAAATAGAAAAATCTAGAGTTCCTTATACGATTTTCTATTATATAATAGTATAAAGAGAGATAAAGGTCGATATAGGTATAAACTATTATCTAATTTAGTGCTTAGTAGGGTTATTAAGCTGTCTTAAGCCCTGCTTTAGTCCCCTAAAGGTCTACTATCTATATCTATAGCAGTATAAGTTACTCCTTAATTTAGAGTGTGGCTGCTGCTTTAAAGCTGTAAGAGCTTTTTATATTAGTAATAAATTTAGGACTCCCTATAAGCAACCTTAAGCTCCTCCTCTAATTATCGCTTTTATTCCTCTAGTATTTTAATTCTATAAGATAAGCTATAGCTGCTTAAAGTGTTTATATATATAAGTAAGGGGGGTAGAAGGCAGTTAGGTTAATTATCTATAGTTTAGGCGCTGCTCTGGTTATACTTAGGTATAGCGACCTCCCTAGTAACGTAATAAGTATTTATAGGTATATTACTTACTGGTCTAGTCGTCTAGATAAAGCTTTTAGTCTGTTAAATAATAGTAGGTAACTAGAGTAATAAGTAAACACGCTATAAATATAAAGGTAGGTCTCTAATATTGCTAAAGCTAAAAGCTGCTCCCTCTAAGTTCTTTTTTTTACTCCCTTAGTCCTATACGCACTTACTTTGCCTGCATATAAACCTAGCCATATGACTTGCTGCGCTTTGTGCGCGCTTAGTCGCTGCGCCCTCGCGCGGACACAAGGTCACGTGATGTACGGCCCCACCCTTCCCGATCCGTCCGACTACCTCTGACAGTAACGTTAGCGCTAGTAACTATCCTATAGACCTTAGAGGTAAAAACGCTTTATATAACCTGCTTATATTTTATTAAGCTAAAATAGATAATATTACTAGTTAAAGTAAAATAGTTACTATTAGTAGCGTCTTACTTATTAACTTACTTATTAGTAAGGATAATAATAAATCTAAGTTATAATATAAGGTTATAGTTATTTATAAATAAGCTATTAATAAATATAAAAAGCTTAATAGTTATAAGGTTAAGTAGTTAAAAAAGTAAGCTATAGTTAAGGTTATTTATTTACTATTTAATTTAGCAGTTAAAGCTCTTAATCTCCTTTACTATAGGCAATTAGTATTATACTGTAATAAAGTAATTAAAGTAAGCCTTAGGCTGGCAGATAGAAGTAATATATATACTATAGGCGTGTTACTAGATATAATCTTGCTAGGCTGTAGGTAAATCTAGGTTAACAGGCTGTAGCTTCTTACCTTAGTCTTTCTAGTAAAAGGTAAGCTTGCTATTACTAGTAAGTAATAATATACTGCTATTAAAGGTAATAAAGTTATTAGTAGTAAGCAGTTACTTAGGTTTTATTATAAAAGTGGCTTTTTTAAGCTTTTTTTCCTTTTAGGTAGAGAATTTCTTATCTATAAGGCTGATAGTATTATCTGTCTATATACTAATAAGGCTAAAGTTATTATTATTAGGTAATAAAATAAGTAGGTAAGGGTTAAAGGTTAATATATCTATCTTAAGGTTTTCTTTATAATAGCTGCTATACGTTACCTACTAGTAGGTGCCTGCTTTAGTAATACTATATAGCGGTTTTAAAACGACTATAATTATATTATTAGGGTAAAGGTAGTAAATTTCTATAGGCAGTTAGGTAAGAATAATACGCTTAAAGGAGGTAGCCGATTAGGTATATACTTAGGTAATATTATATAGCTAGAAGATAAAACTATATTATAATAGTAAAAAAGTAAAAGTAAAAAGTAGTTACTAAGTTATATATTAGATAGTAGGTAACTATATAAAAATAATCTCTTTACTATTATTAGTATATCTTTAGATAATAAGTTATAATTTCTTATAAGGCTTTTTGTTTTTACCTTTTACTTTATATATAAGTCTTAACTTAAAGATCTAAATCCTGCTATAGGTATTCTTATTATATAAGGTAATATAAAATACGCTTTAGTTAATAAGGCCTTTTACTTTAGCTTAGTTAGATTCTTTAAAGGGCTTGCCTAAGGCTGTAATAATGCTTTTCTTATATAGCTTAATAGCAAGTGTATAGTCAGCTTATTCTTTTACTATAAGGAAGGTGCTATTAAAGGTAGGGTATATTTTAGTAATAAACGTTACTGGCAGGTACTTTTGTAGTTAGCTGTAGTGCCTTCTTGGCGGTGGTGGCTTTTTGCTAATAATAATAGTATTATAGATTTCCTCTATAGGCTTGTTAACGTCAGGATTTTCTTATATAGTGCGTTAGTTAGTAGGTATGCTCTCTATAGCTGGCATTTTAAGTTAGAGCTCTTCTTAAGTGTAATATAGTTTTACTATAGTTATATAAAAGTCCTATAGTCCTTAGGGTAATTTAATAGTATAAGTGGTACTGTTATTAGCAATAAGACAGAAGGGACCTTACTACCTATTTTTCTTACACTATATATAGATAAGCGATTAAAGTAGAAGTATAATAGTATTAATAGTGTTAGGTCTATTATATATAGCTAGCGCTTTATATACTTACCTTTTAGTATAAAGTTATTATACTATAGTTATAGCTTTTTTTACTGCTTTAGCTTATTAGGTAGTTATAGCAGTAGGTAGTAAGTCTTTAGTAATATAAGGGTATACCTTAAAAACAAGAAGGGTAAAGATAAGACTATCTAGGCTAGCGGTATTATTAATCGATTTTACTGCTAATTATAGGGTAACTTTAGGTTTAGTGTTACTCTCTATATAGATAATATTATATATATAGTAAAAGTGTTAGAATAACAATACTAATAATCGTACAACACCCAGTAAGTCAACCAGGAATAGTGCATGATTCAGTATCAAAGGGCACAGACTGGATATTCGGCCCTTAGTTAATATCAGAAAGGGGAACAGACTTTATATCTAGCCGAATGACTCAGGTCGTACAAAGCAGTATAAGGACTATTTATATAACCACAGTAGAATAGGTTGGTTCAGTCACTAATAGATTATTAATTCACCCTATACGTTTTACCGGTATATATATATATAAAGTCTATTTAACACTAATTAGTAATTACTTAGTAATTACAGATTAGTAAGAATAAAGAGTTAAATTACGTTTTATATAAAAAGTCAGTTTATATAGTGTCTAACTGTAGAAAGGCTAAAAAACTACTCCTTATAGTAACCACTTATATTAAGATAAGTCGTAATTTATATAAAGAATTAGTTTATATAGTATCTAACTGTAAAAAAGCTAAAAAATTACTCTTTAGGACAGCCACTTATACTATTTTCCTTTATATAAAACAGAATAGGGAAGACTACACCTTCTTATATACGTATAATAAGCAAGTAGTATACCGCTATAAGTATATCACCTAAAGTAAAACCAGACGTTATATAATTTAAAATAACTGCTAATATATTAACATATAACACCTAAAGTTAAAAAGAGGAACCTATTATAAAAGACTATATTTTTATATATAAAGATATATTAGAAAGCAGCAGTATCCCTATTATAATATAGAGATCTTAAACAGCACCCTAATACTAGACTAAAGAATAAGACCTTATTAATAACCTATTTTAAAAAAAAATCACTATATATTTAGTATATAAGATCTATTAGATTATTTACTTAAATTTAGACTAATAATAACTTAAGGGTATAGTTATAACTAACTTTAAGGACTAGATACCTAACTACTAGAAATATATATTTTACTTATACTTTAGAGAATTTATTAAGTAAATTATTAAAAAAGGCATCTTTATTAACACTAAGATAGCTAATTAAAATAAATAAGTAGTTAACCTTATATAACGGCTTAAAAAGCAGTATTAAAAAGAGTCTAACAGTTATATAATAAATATACTAACTACTACTATTAGGAACCCTAAAGTTATAACTTAACTAAATCTAGCTAAATCGCTAATAGAGTTAATTAAACTCTAGGATACACTAATAGCTTAAAAGACTAAAAAGCCTATTATATAAATAACCCTAACTAGAGTATAATTCACACAGGAGGTAGAAAGTTTCTTAAAATCTTAAAGTTACAGTATATCTACACTATAAAAAGATATCTATAACCTTTTACTAAAATAAATAATCTAAAATAGACTATATAAGCCTTATATAATCTCTATCTTTTAAAAAGGCTAGAGAAAAAAGAGGAACTATACTAAAAAGCCGTATAATATACTTTATAATAAGGCCAAAGTGTTTATCAGTTTCTATTACCGTCTCTAGATTATAAAAGATTAATACTATACAGTTTTTCTAGATATCCTAACAGATTATATAGAAAAGTTTTACCTATACTATATTAGTCCTATATAACGATAGGATAAAATATATAACATACTAGATATACACTTTAACACTAGTATTAATTACAGTTTATACTAGACTAACTAGACTACTATATCTTTTATATAAGTTAAAAGGGAGAATCTAGATAAAATATCTATAGAAGTACTTAAAGTATTACTAGATAAGTTACCTTTAGTATAATAAGCACTTAGTTTAGGTTTCTAAAGAGAAATAATACTTTATATATAAGTCACTTAAGTATGTTAAGGCGTACCTAAACTTAAGACTACGCTTAGTAATCTTAAGGCTTACTATATATATAAAAAGTTCTTTTTAAACCTTAGGGCTTCCCTTTAAATTACCTTTAATAGGAAAACTACTTTATATAATATTAACTTTATAAACTAAAGATATATTTCTAACTATAAGGAGAGATAATAATTAAGACCTTTATATAATAAAATAATATATCTACCGTTTAATAAAGGAAAAAGAACTTAATCCTTTAGGTTAAAATTATTCTATATAAATATACTAAAAAAATATTTTATATATAAAAAAAAAGATATTAGTTAACTAACTATATAAAAGAAAAACGTAATTATATAAGAATACAGTATCTTTAGGCATATAGTATACTTACCTAAGACCTATATAAGGATTTTACAGCCTACCTCCTTAAGATAAAGGGAGAAGGTCCTATAAGGGAGAAAAAAGAAGAATATAACTTATATAATAAAGACTAACTCTTAAAAGACTAAAAAGTCTCCTAATACCTTATAACATCAGCTTTCTTCTACTATATAACTAGTAAAAATATATTCTTAACACTAAAGACTACTAAAGCAAGCCAATTTATACTTTAAGATCTATATTATATAATATACTAAAAAGAACTTTAGGACACTAAAGCAGCTAAGTTTTTAATAGTAAGAAAACCTTAAGTACTAGTATACTTAAAAGAAAACCTATATATAAAGATCTCTTAGACACTAGGTTCTACCTATATATAATTTAAAGTAAATAACTCTATTACGTCAGTAGGGACTATAGAGATAAAAAACTAACTAAAAAAAGTTATATACTATATCCTAGACGCTCTAACACTATTCCTATTTTTATTATATAATATAGACCGACTAAGCGCTTACTTTAATAATATCTCTAATACTATTATATATAAAGATAGTAAATATATACCTATTATATAGAAATAAGGATATTTATTCTTTAACCTTAGTTATATAAAAGCTTTAACATTTTTTATTAAGAAGTAACTTAAAAAGCTATACAGACGATTTAGATACCCTTATATAGAACGACTTTACTAACTCTTAAAGAATACAGGTTATAACAATATAGATATAGTAATATTAGAAAAAATCTAAAAGTTCTATCACTATTATTAATTATATAACCTAATACTATAACATTTTAAGTTCTTAATTAAGGATAAAAGTTACTTTAACTATAAGATAGTTATTAACGTTATATAACTTAAAGATAAGAACGCCTTATATATTATTAATATAGAGATAAGTTTCTAAAGTACTACCTTTCTTAAATTGTTATCTATATAAGATATATAAAATACTTTTCTAAAGTACTAGATAAATATATATATAGGTCTACTAGACTATATTATATATAACCTAGGTATAAATTTTATATTAAAAGAATTTAAAAATAATATTAAGATTATAAGTATATTATATAAAAAAATACCAGTAGAAGCATACTAAGCAGTTAGTAAAGTTAAAAGAGTATATACACTTTTATAGTATATATATAATATCCTTTATAAAGAACTAAGCTATAATATAGATAAAGAAGTTATTCTATAAATAGCTATAAAGGCCCTAAATAACACAGCTAGACCTTAAGGGATTATACTAACTCTTTTTATCTTTAGAATATACCTAAGG